>PVIH01025728.1:0-20094 GCA_004025045.1 Sigmodon hispidus | reverse complement strand
CTCCTCACCTCTGGTCAGGGTTCGAATCCGCCCCTCAGAGACCCCTGCAGTTGGTTTGCTCAGTTCACTCAGTTCAGGGTCGCAGTAGGGCTCCTAGTAGATTCCCTGAGCAGCAGGGGCTGCGGGTGTGGCCAGGTGCAGAGTTCAGCTGCCCCTGCTCCAGAGTGCGCTGGGACGCCGCAGAGAGCACAGGTCCCGGAGGGTTTTATCTTTTTAATAATTTGGGATCCTCCAGTTTTGCTCTTTATTTTCTTCTATTCCTAACAGTTCCTTCTCAGAAAATGTTGAATATGGATGTCAGACTTAAATACTATAACAAAAAAATTACTATTCAATCCACGGCTCTACTATGTATAAACATGATAGTTTACTCTTTTATTCTTAAGTCGTAGCTGGCAACATTATTTAGATTCAGGAGACAGTCTCACTGTCTGCCTGTGTGTCTCAACATTCAAACAAGGTAACACGCAGAAGTATTTGTTCATCCTTATATCACAAATACTTGAATAAATTATATCACACATTATGTGTTTTCCTTAGCCAGCAAACCTTATTTGTCATAAAAACATAGAATATATTTAGTGTGTAGCGTCTCTGTCATACAGCCTGGAAATCAAGAGTGTCTTTTAGAAATTTAACTGTAAAATGCCAAACAATATTGCAGCCTGAGCCTGACTATTTTGATTTTCCAGCATCTGGCCTTGAGTGATGAGTGTGAAGAAACACTCAATATTAGAGCAGCTTCCTCATGATACAGGACAGCCTCCTATACTGAAGTACCACTCAGCAGCTATTTGTTGTTGAATAGCAATGTTGGCCTCTCTGCTTCTTCACTCTCTTCCTCCTGATATCTACCAACTCTACCTCTGCCACTTTTTGTCTTAAAAGATAGTTCAGGGAAGGGATCTGGATTTGTGGAGAAGAAAGAATGACCTGATGTGGTGGGAGGGGGGAAGGGACCTTGAATGAAAAAAAAAAAAAAGAAAAACAAATGATTTAAAGCCATCTAATTATACTGTTTACTTTCTATTCTATTCAATTTGCAAAATTTTCCATTTATAATCATACAACACTTCATTTATTTAACCCAACAGTAGAGACAGAACACAATAAAGCATAAGTTTTAAAAACAAAACAAAAAGATAGTTCTATCTTCTCACAAGATAACACCAGGATCTGAAGGAAGCTTCACTTGGAACACTTCAGTGGATGACAGAAATAGAGCATATCTTCTCAACTAAAAAAAAACATTATTTTTTAGCAAATCTGTGATCTTAATTCTTACCATATCTCCTTTAATAATACATATAAATATGAAAAGAATTTCAGAAACATTCAACTTATCTTTACTCATGACCTAAAGTCTGGTTTTAATAACAAATGATTTTGTTTCTGGGTTAAAACTTCCTGACAATCTACAAGCTGAAGGTACTCTAGTGAGCATTGGTGATTTTGAAAAATAAATTCTACACTTAGTATCTAACGTGTACATACTGAATAAATAACTGTATGCATTTAGGTTTGCGGTTCTTTCTAATCTATAGCTTAATAAATGGTATTTTAAAATTTTTTATTACTTCAATAAGGTCAGGTTTTAAGGAAATATTACCTGAAAAATAATGCATCTCACTGATCAAAAATATCCAAGTTTAGTCTCTAAAATTTAGAACTTAAAAATTAACATGTTAAAAATACTTGCCAGATATGGCTGGCTTATTATTTTGAGATATAATTAACATCTGTAGGTATGTGGGTAAAATAAATATACTTAAAATGTTTTTAGTAGGTAGAGTAGAGGTTGAGCTATATAGAGTGTATGCTAAGGGGGAAATAGTGCCCACTGTTCAGAGAAATGTTCTGATTATTTGAAAGAATAGATGTTAGCATTAGATTCTCTTCTCTGTAGTCTTCAGGAAGTTGACTACTTATCTTTGTGTTTGCTTGTTTTCACAGTTGCCTCAAACCTTTTCTGTCATCTTGATCTGTGTTAAAATAGCAGGAATGTTTTTCTTCAAGAATACAAACATTCTGGCTTGGCACAGGCAGACAGAACCTATTGGAGAAATTCTGTACCTCAATTTTTACAGCAGTTTAAGCTTTCTTCACTGAGTAGACACATTCTAAGCCCTGAACACCAGGCTTGATTTGTACTGAGAATTTTTAATAACATAATATTTATTTATACTTGTCATTTCCATTTATCTCAACTCCATTCATCTCCCTGTCCTCTAGATCCTCCTCTGAAACCAAAGAAAAAGTTTAGTCTCTAAACTTTAGAACTTAAAAATTAACATGTTAAAAATACTTGCCAGATATGGCTGGCTTATTATTTTGAGATATAATTAACATCTGTAGGTATGCGGGTAAAATAAATATAATTAAAATGTTTTTTCTTTCTTTCCAATATAGGATTGTTGAAGAACTTTTTCTAATCTGTGTGCTGTCTTTGTGTCTTACTGAATGTGTCCTTTGCCTTACAGAACCTTTACAATTTCAGAAGGTTCCATTAATTAATTGCTGTTCTTAGTGTCTTTGCTGCTGTTATTTTATTTAGGAAAAGGTATACTGTGCAAATGTGTTCAAGAGTATTTCCTACTTTTTCTATAAGGTTTATTGTAACTGAGTTCATGCAGAAGTCTTTGAGCCACTTTATTTTGAGTTTTTTTTACATTGTGATATATATGGATACATTTGCATTCTTCGACATGTTGATATTTACTTATGCTAGCAACATTTGTTGAAGTAGTTTTTTTTTTCCATTGTATATTTATGGCATCATGGTCAAAAAAATTGTGTTCATAGGTGTGTGAAATAATGTTAGACTGCTTGATTTGATTCTATTAATCCACAAGTTTATTACTATGCCAATACCGAGTTGCTTTTACTACTGCAATTTCATGGTAAAGCTTGAAATCAGTAATGGTGATGCCTCTAGAACAGGTTTGCTTTGGCAGTCCTGTTTTTGTTCTTGTTGTCGTTGTTTTGTTTTGATTTGTTTTTTTTATGTAAAGTTGTGTATTGTTCTTCTGAAGTCCATGAGGAATTTTGTTGGGGATCACAGTGAATCTGTACATTGCTTTTGGAAAGAATGCTATTTTTTTACTTAGTTGATCCTACCTATCCAAGAGCATGGCACCAGTACTTGAGCTGGAATATGAAACTATCATGTTAGAAGTATTGAAATAATATTGTTGAAGTTTTGCAAATTTATTTATTTATTTTTATGAATAAAGTTATACTTTTTAATCCACGTATCCCGTGGTTCAAACTACCTTCCCCTCCCACCCTTCCCAATCACTATTTCTTAGATGGCTCAGCCACTAAATGTGAGGCTCACAACCTTATGTTATTTATCAGACAACCACTGATTAAATTTCAGCAACAACAAGCACATCAAGACTATAAAAGCTCAGAAACTAAACATCACTCAAATGAGCAAAACTGAGTCAAAAAGGAATTAGAAAAAAAGAAAGACCTCCCAAAACTAAATAAAACTTATCTATAACATACTGAAACTTATGAGACACAATGAAAGTGATGCTAAAAGAAAAATTCATAGCACTAGGTGCCTACATAAAAATAAAAATTAGAGAGTTCTAAATAAGAGATTAAACAGCAAAGCTTAAAGCTCTAAAAAATTAAAAGCAAACTCACCTTAAAAGAGTAAGTGGCAGGAAATAATCTAACATAAAGCTTTAATCAATAAAATTTGAACCTAAAAATGCAAAGACTTACCAGGATGGAATGAGAGTCAGGCAGCTTCAGACAGCATGGATCCCATGGCATGACCAGAGTAAGAAATTATGCAGATTCCATGTAAAGAGCAGATAAAAGACACAAAAACCTGTAGCCACAACTAACTAAGATTCCACTACAAATTGTCTAAGAATGATCCAAGGAAATAATGGACAGTCATCAGTGCAAGAATACATATAACAATGTAAAAAACAACAAGGCACCACCAGAAGAAGCTGATGGTTCTGCAACATCAAGATCTGAACAGAGCAATGAAGAGGAAAGAGAAGGAAACAATAATACAAAAACCTTTATGAAGATTATTCTTAACAGAAAATATAAAAAAGTAGCTTAAAGAAATAAGAGAAAAAATAAAAATTGGAAGAGATGAAAAAATCCTTGAAAGAAAACCAAGAAAGACAAATCAAAAGAAAGAATCATTCCAGAAACTGAAAATTGAAATAGAAACAATAAAGAAACCACAAAACAAAGATAACAATAAAAGAGAATCTGAGGAAATGATCTGGAACTACAGATACATGCATAACCAACAGAATCCAAGAAGCTGAAGAATGAATCTCTTGAGTTAAATACTCAATAATGGAAATAGATAAACTCACTCAAAAAAAAAAACCAACCAAAAACAAAACAAAAAAAAACCCACCAAAACCAAAAAGCCATAACACAAAATATTCAGGAAATTTGGGACACAATAAAAAGACCAAACCTGAGAATAATAGGAATAGAAAAAGAATATCAGCTCAAAGGCACAGATAATATATTCTATAAAATCATAGAAGAAAACTTTTCCAACTTAAAGAAAGAAATGAAAAGTTTGGGAAAAGAATTCTTCATCAAATGGCCCCAAGAAACAATTGGTGTTGCTATCCTAATATCCAACAAAGTAGACTTCAAACTAAAATCAACCAAGAGAGACCAGGAGGAACAATATTTATTCATCTCAGGAAAAAATTCATCAAGATGTTACCTCAATCTTGAATATTTAGGCCCCTAATTTAAGGGAAACTTCATATGTTAAAGAAATACAGCTAAAGCTTAAACACCACATCAAATGTCAAACTCTAATAGTGGAAAACTTCAATACCACACTTTCACATTTGGATAGGTCAACCAGACAAAGACTCAAAAAAAGAAAGAAGAGGTTTAACAGATGTTATGATGCAAATAAAATTAATACATATTTACAGAAGCTTCCATCCAAACACAAAAAATATACATATTTCTCAGCACCCCATGGGACTTTCTCTAAAACTGACCACATACTTGGTCATAAGGCAAATATCAATAGATACAAAAAAATGGGAACAATTCTATTGTATCATATCAGACCACTATGGCCTAAAGTTATAATTCAGCAACAACAAAAATCACAGAAAGCATACAAACTCATGGAAACTGAACATCTGTACATTGAGCCACCCAGCTCTGAATCAGGGAAGAAGTTGAAAAAGAAATTAAGGTCTTTGTAGAATGTAATGAAAATGAATCTACAACATACACAAACTTAGGCCAAAAAAGGAAAGCAGTTTTGTAAAAAAAATTCATAACACTACATGCCTATATGAAAAACCAAGAGAAATCTCATGCTAGAGACCTAACAATTCAGCTGAAGGCTATAGAACTACTAGAAGCAAACTCACCTAGAAAGAGTAGAATGCAGAAAATAAACTTTGGGCTGAAATCAGTACAATAGAAACAAAGAGAACAACAACAACAAAAACAAATGAAGCCAAAAGCTAGTTCTTTGAGAAAGTCAGCAATATAGATAAACCATTGTCCAAATAAACCAAAAGACAGAGAGATTGTATTCAACGGAATAAAGATAGTATCTACAACAAGTGTTGTTGGCACACCTGGATGGCAGTATGTAGAAAATGCAAATAGATCCAACTCTATCACCCTGCAGAAAACTCAAATCAAAGTGGATTAAAAACCTCAACATAAAACCAGCTATTCTGAACTTGGTAGAAAAGAAAATAGGAAATACCCTACAACACATTGGCACAGATGGCCACTTCCTTAATATAACACCAGTAGCACAGACACTAAGAACAAGAATCAATATGTGGGATATCCTGAAACTGAGAAATTTCTGTAAGGCCAAGGACACAGTGAATAAGATAAAATGACAGCCTACAGAATGGGAAAAGATTTTCACCAACGCTATAAGTGACAGAGGACTGACCTCTAAAATATATAGAGAACCGAAGAAACCCTAAAACCTGAATAACCCGATCAAGAAATGGGGATCAGATCTAAAAAGGGAATTCTCAGCAGAAGAATTACAAATGGCTGAAAGTCACTGACTGTAAGGGGTGGGAGAAGGAAGGGAGTTTGAACAAGGGTATACACAAATAAAAAATATGACTTTATTCATAAAAAACTATAATAGTTTAATATAAATATTGAACTTGTTGTCAGTCATCATAAAATATTTTTCAGTTAAAAAATTGCTCAACATCTTTAGCTGTTAGAGAAATGCAAATAAAAGCAACTTTGAGATACCTCCTTACACCTGTTAGGATGGCTAAGATCAAAAGTACAGATGGTAGCCTATGCTGGAGAAGATGTGGAGCAAGAGTAGCACTCCTCCATTGTTGTTGGTAGTGTAAACTGGTTCAGCCATTCTGGAATGCAGTATGTAGATCTCTAAGAAAACTGAGAATCTCTCTCCCCAAGGATCCAGCAATAACACTACTGGGCATATATATATATATATATATATATATATATATATATATATATATATATATATATGCTAAAGACACACATTCACAACCTGAAAACATTAACTTAACTATGTTAATTGTAGCATTATTCCTAATTACAAGAACCTGGAAACAACGTAGATGCCCCTCAACTAAAGAATAGATTTACAAACTGTGGAACACATTGGAGTACTACTCAGCAATAAGAAAATAATATACTAATATTTGCAGGCAAATGAATGGATTTGGAGACTATCCTCCTGAGCAAGGTCTCACAAACCCAGAAATATAAACAAGGTTGTGCTCACTCATTAGTGTACTTAAAAAATATTCTTTTTTCATTGAAAGATGATGGGTGAATAAAGTGATTTAAAACACACCCCTATGCACACACACAAAACAAAACAAATATTCTGGTGTGAGTGGAGAAGGGTTGCTTAGCAAAAATTTGTGGTGACCATAGTGCTTCCGTGGGCACTAGGTGTGACCTACTGTTATTTCTTCATTTGTAGCTGAACCTAACCTGGCATGAGGAACTTCTAGATTTTATTTCTTTATGTTTAATATATTTTAGAACAAAGAGAACTCTTATTACTATCTTTAATCTATTCCAATTGATTTTCTTTTTCATATAAAGTTTAATATTGAATTTAAAAAAGCAGTAAAAATATTGTTCAGTGGGTAGCCCGAACAGAAATGTTGTCACTGTGTTAGGCCTGTGAAAGACAGGGCTGCTGAGAAGCAAAATCAGACAAAAAATGTAATAACACATAGAAGAAGCTTGAAAGGAAGCAAGATATATGGTCTGTTTTGCATATTAGAAGATTCATTTGGCTAATGTGTGGAAGCAGAGACAGAGTTGATAAATAGTCCAGATTTAGGGCCTCTGATGGAGGGGGAAATACAAAGAATCAATAAATTAGTGTTGGGTTTTTTGAGAAAATTAGCAAGATAACTTATCCAAAATAACCAAAGTGCGGAGGTATATCCACAGTAAGAAAATCAGAAATAAAAAGGTAGACATAACTACAGACACTGAGGAAAATCAGAGTATCATTAGGTCATACTTCAAAAATCTGTACTTGAAAAGACTGAAAACCTTAAAAAAAAATGGGCAGCTTTCTGGACACATACCAGTTACCAAAACTAAATCAATATCAGATAAATAACCTAAACATACCTATAACCCCAAAAGAAATAGAAACAGTTATTAAAAGTCTCCCAGATAATTCAAACCAGATAGCTGCAGTGTAGAATTATACCAGAATTTCAAAGAACTAATACCAATACTTGTCAAATTTTTCCACACAATAAAAATTAAAGAACCTTTGTCAATCTCTTTTTCAGAGGCTACAGTCACACTGCTACTCACATCACACAATGATGGGACAAAGAAAGAGAATTACAGACCAAACTCCCTCATTAATATTGATGCATGAATACTGTTTTTGGTGCCAGACATTAGATTCTCCCTCAGTGATGCTACCACACTATGTTATTCCCCTTTGTTTTTAATATCATGTAATTAGTAACCTCCCTTTTTATTATGAATAAAGTCATATTTTTTATCCATGTATACCCTAGTTCAACGTTCCTTCTATCTCCCAACCCTCCCAGTCACTCTCTCTTCTCCACATCACTTTATCTCCTCCTCAAAAAGGGCAGGCAGTTCCAAGGTCCCAATGTGGCTTAATTCAGCATCCACTCCTGGCAGATCCACTTTCCTCACCCCAACATCAAGGCTGGGTGTGGTGTTCCTCTGGAGGGAGTAGGATCCAAGGTGCCGGTCCAAGGTATTTCAGATAACAAGCTGTTTAGTGTTTGTAGTTTGTAGCTTGGACATGTTTTGCTTTTTACTATTTTTTTTGTTTGTTTAGAGTCCACTAGTGAGTGAGTACATCCCCTGTTTATCTTTTTGGGTTTGTGATTCCTTGCTCAGGAGGATTTTCTCCAAATCCATCCATTTGCTTACAAATTTTAGGATATGATTTTTTTCTTACTGTTGAGTAGTAATCCATTGTGTAGATGTACCACCTTCTTAATAAATACCTTGGTCCTTTGTTTTTCATCTCAGCATCATCTAAAGCCATGTTATTTCATCCAAAACTTAAGTTTTCTTCTCTAGTTTCCCTTCCAATTTGTGTCATATGCATACATGTGATTATATATATTTATATAGAATCTAATAAACATGCATGAAAGAAAACAAATGACAGTTATCATTCTGATATTCACTTAGTTCAAATATGATTTTCTTCAATTGCTATCAGTTTCCATCCATCAATATAACATTTTCTTTATTGTTAAAATATTATTTATTGTTTAGAAAAAACAAAATTATAAAACGTTTGGGTAAATAGATACACCTAGAAAAAACTGTATTGTGTAGAGTAGCCTTGAAATTTGTGTGCTTAATGTGAAGTAGTTGTTAAGTCTGGGAAATTATTGTGGTGGGAAAGGGAAAGAAATATCTTAAGCTGGTGAGATAACACACAGGTGACAGAAACAGGGAAAAGAAAATAATGACAGACAGTCAGTGATACATGTGGTGATGCATGAACAGAAAGTATTAAGGAGTTGTTTTCGTATGGAAAAATTTTTTTCAACATTTTTAAGAATGTTGTAAAAGACCATAACATAACCTATTATTTTGTCATTTACATGCATATTATTACAGAGTTATAGTAGAGTTAGCCTAAACTAGGCATTATGTTCATTTTAGAAGCTGCATGTTGCCAAACAATAGTCCCTGAGCCAGGTTTTAAATACTTCTATTCAAGACGTGATAAAGAAAACACTGAGATATACCAGCTAATGTAGGTGATTTTTATTGTTCTTGTTTGCTGTAGTAAGTTGAAAGAGAATGTACCCATGAAGTTCAAGTGCTTAAATTCTTGGATCTCAGGTGAGTGTACTGTCCTTATATAGGTATAGGTGTGGTGGCTTGCTTGAAGATTATGTTACATGGTGCAAGTTACACACCATTCAATTTTTGTTCTTTTCTTTCTACAGGTAGTTAAAGAAGTGAGGAATCAGTTTCTACATCAGCCACTATGCCCTCTCCCTGCCATCCTAAAATCAAATTTTAAACATTAACTCAAAATAAAAACTTTTAATAAAATATTTGTGGTTATTATGCTTATCACAGATTTTATGTCCAAACCAAGACAGTTCACAACCAGAATATGATGCTGAACTACTATTTTTATAAACACTATACATATTTGTAAAATGATTTTTAAAAAATCAAGTGAGTATTGACAAGAGAAAAGGAAGACCCTGATAGGTCATTGTTTAAAAAAGGTGTTATGTGAGCTTTTGAGGGCAAAAAATAAACATTCTTTCCAACATGTGATATCTTACTTTGAATGAATGATTTGATCAAGTGACCAAGTGTGGCGTGGATGTTACTATTCACCAGTTTTTTAACTTCACCAGCTTGACCCAATAGAAGAAACATATGCCTGATGATACCATTGTGCCTACAAATCAAAGGTGTCAGAGATCATGACTCCCAAAAATCAATCAACTATTATTATTTACCTAAATAGACTCAGTATTAAAATTTTTCCAAATTATATATATAAACTTATATATAAAATATAACATATATTAGTGTGTTTTCAGACCTCATTAGAGACATTTCCTATTGCAGTGGACGGTGACTATAACAGAGACTCCAAAATGGTGACAGTGGAGAGAATAATGTTAGCTATATGCTCAACCAAACAAGGAAGTATATCTTATTTTCAAGATTCAGGGACAGAAATATGAGACAGAAAAATGGTAAGAATGTAAGTATTTTATTGAATTTTATTTTGTGAACTGTATCTTTATTTTATCTGCTCATTTATGGACTTGGTTGTTAGATTTATTGTTGATTAATTTGACTATAATTTTAGTTCTTTAGTTTAGATAATAATTTCTTTTCAAATATTGAAATACCACTTGTTCTGAGGACTTAAGCACTCTGTATTTTGAATCTTTGAGCAACTTTCTTTTACAAAGTCTTAACACAATTTGTATTGTTGCTTAATTACATAATATACTGTCTATCAATCCTGTCTTTGCAACCTTTTCTCAAAAAAACTTGAAAGTAAAAATTAGGAAAGAAAATTGTATTCAATGTAGTCTTTTTGGAAAGTGGGACAAATACATCCACAGATAAATCTTGAGTCATGTGCAGTCTGTAAATAAGATTAAAGACTCAACGCAGGGCCAAAGATATACACACTGAAGTTATTCTACTCAAGGTGCCATCCTGTCTAACACTGACCATAAATGAACGACCTTCTCAAATCTTGTAAGACACTATAACATCTGATCTCTGGAGATAAATCCTCCCATACCAACTCCCAGTGAGAAATCTCAGGGAATTGTTCACTCCTAAGAAACAATAGTCTTCTATTTTTTTTTAGTTGTCAATGTATATATTTTAATATATAAAACTTTGTTCAAAGTAAGTGCTTATTTTGATTAAGGGTTTAAAGATGCAAGTCTGTTAGATTAAAAATCTAACAAAAATATATTGACAGTTTTATAAAACTCAAACTTGAATTCATGTGAAAAATCAAATTTAATCTATCCTGATTTCAAGTTCATATCATGAATTTTAAAAATGTATTTATTTATAAAAAGGTATTTTTCCCATGTATGCTTGACTTGCCATGCCTTCTCTCCTCCCAATTCATCCTGATCCACTGTCAGCCTTCCTCTACCCCATCACACTATCCCCTCCCACAATAGTTCAAGACTCAAGGTAGATCAGAATCCAATCCAGGCAAGTCTGATTTCCTGGTCCCAATATCAAGGTTAGTTTAGGCAGTCCTTTGGAGGGAATAAGTTCCAAGGTGCCAACCCAAGCACAGTAACACAGTCTGATCCCAGCCCTTGAGGTTCCAAGTATAGACATTGACAATCAAAGGTGTCTACATTTACAGAGCCTCCCCTCTTTTCTGGCTGGTTTCCCAGTGGTTGTTCTTGATTCAGTAAGTTACCAAGAGCTCTAGTGAGCCATCACTGTGAGACCCTTCTTTCTAATTCCTACCCCCTTGCTCATATAGACTCCCCTCCCCCAATATCCACCTGGACCCAGAGCTTGCCCAGTGATCAGCTATGAATCTATATCTCCACCTCCATTTATCATTGGATATGGGTTCTGTGATAGCACTTAGGGTGGTTATTCATTTTATTTTAGTGAAGTACTATTTGGCACCTCCCTCCCCAAATGGTTGGAGACCTAGCTAAGGACATCATGTGAGTTCTTGAAGATTTCTGTTGCACTAGGTCTCTTTCCAGACTCACATTGGTTTCCTCTATCAAGATATTCATCTCTTTTTTTCTTTCTCTTTGAGGAGATTAATGGGATACAAATTGGAAAGGAAGAATTCGAACTATCTCTATTTCTAATTCATATAATCATATACAAAAGTGAGCTCCAAAAAATTCACCATGGAACATCTATAACTGATATATCCCTACAGTAATGTAGCAAGGTACAAGATTTACTCAAAAAAATTGTCCTCCTACATACTAATAATAAAAGGGATCAAAAAGAAATAAGAAAAATATCACTCTTTATAATAACTGCAAATAGCATTAAATATCTTGGCATAACACTAACCAAAGAAGGAGCAGACCTGTTTGACAAAACTTTAAGCCATTGAAGAATGAAATTTTAGAGGATATCAGAAAATAGGAAAAATCTCCCATATTTCTGGATAAGTAGGTTCAAAGTAGTATAAATGGCAATCATACCAAAAGCAATCTACAGAGTCAATGCAATCCCCATCAAAATCCCATCACAAGATTTACAGATCTTGAAAGAATGATACTGAGCTTCATATGGAATAACAAGAAACCCAGAATTGCCAAAACAATAAAAGAACTTCAGGAGGAATCACCATCCCTGACTTCAAGCTATACTATAGAGCTAGGGTTTAAAAAAATAGTCTGTTTCTGTCATCAAAACAGACTTGTGCATCAATGGAATTGATTTGAAGACCCTGACATTAATCTACACACTTATGAACACCTGAGTTTTGAAAATGTGTCCAAATATATTGAAGAGATTATATCTTCAACAAATGGTGTTGGCATAACTGGATGGTAGTATGTAGATTAATGAAAATAAATACATAACAATCATATTTTACAAAACCCAAATCCAAATGAATCAAAAGAATCTGTCCACAGGAAGTTTAATTATGCTCCAGTAAGTAAGTAAACAGCATGAATTGGTGTTTTTGTAAATGGGGAGATCATAAGAGTGGGTATAATTCTGAGAGGCCTAATAACTGAGTTTGATGGGATGCATGATGTAAAATAATAAATATAATAAATAAATAAATAACATAAAAATATCAACTTATACCCAGCTACACAGACACTAAGAACAATAATTAATAGAAAGAACCTCCTGAAATTGAGAAGGTTCTCTAAAGCTAAGAAAGCAGTCAATAAGACAAAATGACTGCCTACAGAATGGAAAAAGATCTTCACAAACCCTACATCTGACAGAGAACTGATCTCTAAAATATGTAGAGTACTCAAGAAACTAGAGCCCCCTAGCATAAATAACTCAATTTAAAAAATGGTGTGCAGAGCTAACAAGTAAATTCTCAGTAGAAGAATTAAAAATGAGTGAAAGAGACTTAGAAATTGCTCAGTTACTTTAGTCATCAGAGAAATGCAAATCAAAACACCTTTGAGATACCACCTTACACCTGTCAGAATATAGTATCAGGAAGAAATATTTTCAATAGCTGAAAGTTAGAAGAACTAGAAGAACTAGAAGCAAACATTACATATTCATACATGATGACTAAACCCTGTTGCACACAAAACAGTAACCTTATTATGCAAATTATCATCTCAATCAAGGTAGTTTTTGTTCAGCGCAGTGTCACTGTGAAAGGATACTCTAAATTTTGAAGACAGTAATAAACACCCATATCCACATGCTCTACTCTACTGATTGTCAGTGTGAAGTCTGTTTCTGACCCACTACCACTGAACCTAACTGGGACTCCTGAGGCACGGTTGGAAACCAAATAGATCAGGAGCTGAGGAGACTGATCAGGTCTCTGTAAAAACCAATGAAAGTATATCTTGTCATCATTATATACAAGACTCATACTAGACCTGCAAGAAATGGAAGCTGACTCTCCAAGACTAACAGGAATAGAGAAAGCATTCTGTGTCATCACAATATCTCCACTGGATCCTGAAAAAAAATGATAGTTTCTTAACAAACAAAATTAACTACAAAATATTTGTCTTTATTTTCTACTTATTTATTCTTGACATATTTCTTTTCTAAAATTATTGTTCATAAAATGCCTATGTGGAGAGAGCATGGAAACTACCTAGAAATCACATGGACCATGTGATTTGATACTTATCAGAGTTGTTACAAGAGCATGGGTTCTCTTCCCTTTACCTTCTAAATCTCACAAGCCCACCCTAGCAAAAAAGACATGCAATCTCATGCATGGACAGAAAATGGATCCTTATTAGCAAGGACCCAGAAATCTTTATTTTTCTACATGCTTTCTCTTTCTTCATCTTAGTTTCTTTCCTTACTAGGGATCCACAGTACAAGCAGCCACAGGAGCTGAGCAGAGCACTTCATTCTGAGAACTTAATATGAGAAGTTCTGAGTAGTCAAGGAAGAAAGTGAGGCCAGCTTTTGTACTGGACTTTCAAAGAAAGGGCCTCCCTATGGAGCAATATGCAAATCATGAGGTTAGTACAGCTGTGTAAAAAGAATGAATAGACAGAATGACCACTCTTATGAATTAAGTGACAAATGGTGTCTCCTGTTTGTAAAAAATGTGTACAATTTATGCTACCTACAACAGAGGGCAGAAGAACTCCACAGTTAAATTTTAATTTGCATAAATAGTGACATACATGGTCTATAAGGCCAGAGCAAACCAAGGAGTAGCCAAGGCAATCTTTTCAACACTCTATGTATTTGATATTTTTTCAGTATAGCATCTTTCTGTCTAAGCCTATGTGATCTTGTTTGTTTGTTTTAGTTTTGTCAGATTTGGGAATCCATTAAAGATCACTGATGAGACAAAGCAAATCTCATTTCTACAATACACTTGACTTTATAAAGGAAGGAATATAAACCACTAAGAAAGGAGGAGTGAACTTATAAAATACATATATAATTCCTAATATAAAGGAGTACTTAGTAAAATCTTGGTTAGATACCATAATTTCTGCCAATTTGTTATAGAACTTATATAGGCTAACAAAACAATCTTTAAACTACTTCTGAGTGAAAAGGTTTTAATATTGTTTGTTCCATGTTAGAACCAGAGAAATTTATACAAAGACTCAAGTCTTAAGGCCTTAGCTTTAAATTATGTGCTTAGTCTATAGACTTTTTCTTTCCATAAATCTACACAATCATATATTTTGTACTTAATGCATAATAAGGCAGTAATATGTGTGTATAGATTGCTGTGGATAACAGGTTTTCCCACATGTTGAAAACTTTGGAGCATGAAGAAAGGAAACATCACATATGTATCAGGAGGATATTATTTAATGTCTAATCTGGTCTGAAATATGTACTTTTTTGTTTGATAATTTCATATGTGTCCATGGCTGATCTGAATGTGTTAATTTTTCTCTGATAACGTCATACTTGTATACAATAAATCCTTATGTTTATTGTCCATTTCCCTCTCCATTTATTTTCCTAGTACATTGCTCTCCAAACATGATTTCTTCTTTTTCTTATTTTGTGTTGTTTCCTCATAGCTCATTAAGTCCAATTAGCATATTTCAAATGTTCATGGGTGCAGACATCTACAATTGATTATGGAAAAAGTATCAGTGGCCACACCCTAAATAGTATTGAATTTAATTTTTCCATTATCATTTAACTGACTGGGGATTATTGGGAAGGGATGGGGCTGCTGAGCAATTACGTTCTTGAATATTGTAAATATTTGTCACTCCTGTTGTTTTAATAAACAGCCAACTGATCAAATACCTCGAAAGGAAGTAGATGTTGGGCAACCAGACTAGGAGAATTCTGGAAAGTGAAAGAACAGAGAAGCAGATAACAGTGAGACACAAAGAAAGTGGGATACAATGTTGCTCTGATAAAAAAGATACCAAGCCACAAGACTTAATATAAATTGAAATAAGGGTTAACTTAAATCATAATAGTTAACAAGTAAGAAACCAGAGCTATAAACCAAATAGCTTATAATTAATATAAACCTTTGTGTATTTCTTTGGGACAAAGTGGCTGGAAAACCAGTCAGGTAGGAAAGAAAAACTTCTTAATACCAATGACATTCCAATATGGAACACATATACCTACATGAAGCCACAGAAAGCTTAAAAAGGATTCCAGAACACAGATATAAAGCAAAAAAGAGCTTTCTAGTTATGCCTTTTAAGTAGGGATTGGAAAAGAGTGGTATGTGAACTTGAACATGCAACATAACCCTCATCAAGGCTTGGTTTCTGAAGTCTCACAAAAGCATTAGCTGTATATGGTAAATTTTATATTTCTGTTCTTATGACAAAATGGAAACAGAGTCAAAGACAGCTTTTTGCCACCAGCATTTTCTGAGGAACACTCTGTTTTGCTGGCCAGTTTTTAGAAATAAAGCAGCTTAGGCTGCCTTGCCGTAGGCCAAAACAGTTACTTTATTAACCAATTTCAACAAAGCACATTGACAGCATGCAGAAAGAAATCCTATATCACATCAATCAACCAAAACCCACCCACCTCACATCTTGGAAATAAGGAAATTGTGTTCTTAAAGTTACTTTCACTTATCTGAGATTGATGGTATATTTAGAAGCCTGAAAAAATTGAGATTATGGTCAAGTCCTGGGAGAGCTAGTAGTTGTGCAGTGTTGATGTAATGGGAAAGTTGAGAGCTTAGTCAATGTCTTGACTAAAGTAATCTACAAGTCTAGACCAACCTAGGTAAATTGTCAAAAGTCATTTTGAGTAGTTTGCATTCCAAAGTTGATTTTTTTGGTGGTATTTGTCATCTTAATGGTGATAGGATAGGCCAGGTGGATTTGTCATTGCAGGGCTCCATCTTATTCATGGAAACCTCACTGATAAGTGTCAGTAATGGTTACAGTAGTCATATGCAGAAATTTTGGAGAGATTAAAGAACCACAATTTGTTAAATACATCTTGGGCACATCAACAAAGTTTTTATTTACCTGCTTCAGACTCATCCCCAAAATCACACACAGGAAAATAGATGAAGCCTATTTTTAGAATTGAATAGTGTTCTATTTGACCATTTATATTACAACAGAATGTTTACACACATACACACACATATAATACATTGTACTGGCATTAAAAACAGACTTGTGGATCAATGGAATCAAATTGAAGATCTGCGCATTGACCCAAAAACCTATAGACACCTGATGTTGGACAAAGAGACCCAAAAAATTCAATGGAAAAAAAGATAGTACCTTTAACAAATGGTGTTGGCTTGCCTGGTTGGTAGTATGTAGAAAATGCAAATAGATGCAAGCCTGTCACTCTGTACAAAACTAAAATCCAAGTAGATCAAAGATCTCAATATAAACCCAGCTACTCTGAACTTGATAGAAAAGGAAGTGTGAAATACCCTTCAATGAATTGACACAAGTGCCCACTTCCTAAATATAACATCAGTGGCACAGACACTAAGGACAACACTCAATAAGTTGGAACCTCTGGAAACTGAGAAGCTTCTGTTAAGCCAAGGATACTGTCAAGACAAAACAACAGCATACAGAATGGGAAAAGATTTTCACCAACCCTATAAGTAATAGAGGGCTGATCTTTAAAATATATAAATATATAAAGAACTCAAGAAACTAAAACCCAAAAACTTTTATAACCCAATCAAAAAATGGGGTACAGGCTAATAAGAAAAATATCAGCAGAAGAATTACCAATGGCAATAAGGCACTTGAGAAAGTGTTCAACATCTTTAGCCATCAGAGAAATGCAAATCAAAAAAAATTTGAGATGGCATCTGACACCTGCCATATTGGCTAAGATGGCAGCCTATGCTGGAGAGGGTGCAGAGAAAGGGGAATACTCCTTCATTGTTGGTGAGAGTGTAAGCTTATTTAACCACTCTGGAATGAAGTATGTCAGTTTCTCAAAAAAACTGAGAAACAATCTCCCCAAGGACCCAGCAATACCACTTCTGGGTGTATACCCTAAATATGCAGTTTCACTCCAATGGAATTAGTTCAACTATGTTCATAGCAGCATTATTTGTAGTAGCAAGAACCTGGAAACAACCTAGATGTCCCTCAACTGAAGAATGGATTAACAAACTCTGGTACATCTACACAATGAATTACTACTTAGCAGTAAAAAAACATGATATCCTAAAATTTACAGGCAAATGGATGGATTTGGAGAATATCCTCCTGAGCGAGGTTTCACAAACCCAGAAAGATAAGCAGAGGATGAACTCACTCATTAGTGGACTCCAAACAAACAAACAAGAAAAAAGCAAAGCATGCCCAAGCTGCAAACCACAACCACTGAATAGCTTGGGATCAGAAACTCCTTG
This sequence comes from Sigmodon hispidus, assembly GCA_004025045.1. Lineage (NCBI taxonomy): Eukaryota > Metazoa > Chordata > Mammalia > Rodentia > Cricetidae > Sigmodon > Sigmodon hispidus. Next base: position 2,048 of record PVIH01025728.1, on the reverse strand, counting down.
GACTGACTCCTTGGATCCCACGCCCCCTAGAGGAACACCTGACTTAGTCTTGATATTGTGGGGAGAAAACTGGATTTGTCAGGAGTGAAGGCTGAACTAAGCAATATTGGGACCATGGGACCTTGGGAGCAACTGCTATTAGGAGGGATGGGGAGATGTAGAGTTGAGAGAATGACCTGATGTGGTGGGAGGCAGAAGGGAATTTAAATAAGGATATCCAAAGAGAAAATGTGATTTCTTTATTCATAATAATAAAAAAAGAAAAAAACTCACCAGTTTTTTACAAAACTTCAATTTATCAAAAATAATTTATAATGAATGCCTTTATAATTTTCTGGAATTTCATTCACATCTGGTATAATGATTACCTTTCAATTTCTAGTTTTATTGAAGTAGGGTCTTCTGTTTTTTGTTTAATTTGGTTAAGAGTTTGCCATTTATGTGTATAATAAATAAATAAATAAATAAAAAGAAAAAAAATTATGCAATAAAGGACATTAAATAAATATTTTCTCATAATATTTGTACATAAAATAATAAAGAAAGAAATTCTAATATGGATTTTTAGAGTTAATTACAAAAATAAGGATCTCTACATACATCTGAATTATCCGAACTTCCCTGTGCATCAGAGGTCATACAAGTCAACAGAGAATATATCTGTGACTTTAACTGAATAAGTTTCTTTTAAAAAGTTTGTATGTCTATATGCCTGCATGTTATTAAGAACATTGTGTGCATGTCTGTTGCCCTCAGAGATAAGAAGAAACTGTTGAATCTCCTGGAAGTGAAGTTAAATATGCCTATGTGTCGATGTATGGGTGCTGGGAATCAAGCCTAGGTGCTTTTGAACACTGGGCTTTTTCACAACACAACACAGGATTTATAAATGTACATTTTCTCCAATTGTCATATAAATTCAAAGTAGCACAGATAATGCTCTGAAGAGTATTCTAAGGTTGATTTATTTGGTCAAGAATTAAAAAAAGAAAATAAGACAACATAACTAAGAAAATCTGAGGCCTATAAAAGTGGTATAATATCTTCTGATACAATTGTTCTTTTTTGTATAAAACCACAAAATGTGTGTACTCTAAGTTTACAGATAGACAGGAAGAAGAAGAGGACTTCACAATAAAATCAGGAAATGAATCTTACCCTAACCTTAACCCTAACCCCTAAAAGATAATATATATATATATATATATATATATATATATATATATAAATGTGAAGATTTTTTTCAGAAATATCAATTTTCCATTATCTTTTGGAAGCATGTTTATCACAACACATTCCTGCAATTATGTTGTGTAAGTAAATTTATATTCTGTTCATGCTGTGTGATTAAAAAAAATCATAGGAGCTTGTTCTACAACATTTGATTTTTGTTAGCTACTAGTAGACATAGCAGCCAGAAAAATTCTGTGAAATTTTGCAGACAGCTAAGAGTATCAACACTGCTGGCTTTTCTTTTTTTTTCCTTCTTTATTTTGTATTTATCAAAAAAAAAACACAGTAAAAAGAATTTAAAATGTGGAAGAGTTAACAATAACTATACAGAGGATAAGAATGATAAGCATGGCTTATCAAGGGAAGAAATACAAATAAGATTGCTACACCTATATTTTCTTTGTGTTCCTCTTTCCCTCTGAATTTTTTTTCCATCCCTGTATATCCTTATTGAAGGTCTCTTCCCCCTCCCAACACATCTGGTCATTTTTTCCTCTGCAACTCCCCATCCCCTCCCTGGGCAGGGAGCAGACAGTCCTATGGTCCCCCTGACCCAATAGTGCTTAGATCAGTATCCAATTCTGGCCAAATCCAGTTTTTTCCCCCCTCCCTCAACAGTGAGTCAGGTGTTCCTCTAGGTGGAGTGGGATCCAAAGGGTCAGTCCAGGGTGTTTCTGATCCCAAGCTGTTCCGTGGTTGTGGTTTGCCGCTTGGGCATGTTTGGCTTTTTTTTTTTCTTGTTTGTTTGTTTATAGACCACTAGTGAGTGAGTACATCCCCTGCTTATCTCTCTGAGTTTGTGAGACTTCGCTCAG
>PVIH01025727.1:0-20095 GCA_004025045.1 Sigmodon hispidus | reverse complement strand
ATTCTAACTCATTTTATGATGTAAATCATGCTTAGTGAATTGTTGTTTTGGCAAGCATATATTTGCAAGATGTTTTATAAAAACACCAACTATGGTACACACAGGCCTTTTGTTTCTAGAAAATAAAACAACCATGCCTTTCTTATCTTCCAGATGATCCAATCTCTCCCTACACCAGCTGGTTGTGAACTATTACAGAGGCCAAGCAGCCATAGCCATTACCAATGCCATACACTGGAGGATCCTGGCCCCCCCCCTTGGTTGACTACCTCCCAGAGACTATCACTCTACCAGAGGCCACTGCACAGGTGAGCAGCATGAGTGGCAAGTGAAATGAGCACTTTTCTTTGAATGGACTTATCTACCAGTGAGATGAGGGACCTTTGACTGGTCTCACTAAAAGAGTTTCCTTTAAAACAGTGAGATTTTGCTGACTTTCTGACCAACTTCTAGAATATTAGCAGAGTTTAGTCAAATGTCAGCCTGTGACCCTTCAAGGTTTTCCTTTCATGTCATGCTTGTTAGATTGCACACAACTTGAAGGGATGGTTTTCTTTAGAATTTTTCCTACTTCTTCAGCTCTTGTTGCTAGCTAGAAGACTCACCATTCTGTCTGTGATAATCTTTACAAATGTTTCCAGTAGTGGGCTCTGTGCTGTCTCTGGGATGCTGAAGAGCTGGCTCAGCAGACAGGAGCACTGGCTGCTTTTGCAGAGGACCTGGCTTCCATTCCCAGCACCCACATGGTGACTCACACCTATTTGTAACTCCAGTTCCAGGGAGACCCAGTGTCCTCTTCTGGCCTCCTTGGGTACTGCATGCATATGGTATGCAGTTAGGTACTCTTAGACATACACAGTAAAAGTAAATACATCTTTTAAAAGTCTATCTCTCTTGAATAACTACCTTCATATAATTTTTTCGATGAGTCCTAGTTGCTTTTAATTGTGACTTTTACCTGCAGATGTGTTTTCATCCTCTTTAGAAGTTGCATCCATTTCTCCATTTTGTTGGCCAGGTGCAATATTGCTGTGATTTTCATGACTGAGATGGTGGTGGATCACAGTGTGAGAGGAGACTGGGCTCTTCATCTTCTACTGTTACTTCATGCTGTCTTCTTAAACAACTTACCTAACCCTTAAAAAGCTAACCCTAGGCATAACTACACTAACCCAAACAGTAAAACTATTCCTAACCATGACACTAAACCTAAAAACACTAACCTTAACTCTAAGCCTAAACCAAATAACCCTCACCTTAACCCTTAAGCTAACCCCAACAACTCTAATCCAAACCTTAACTGTATTCATAACCCGAACTCTAACTCAAATGACAACTCTAACATCCCAAACCTAACAATATCCCTAACCCTAACAACCCTGACACTAACTGCAACCCAAACTATATACTTCACCCTAAACATTAACCATATCCATAACCCTAAGACTAACCGTAACACCCCTAGCCCTAACCCTAACACTAAGAACCTAAACTCTAACCCTAAAAATCCTAAACATAAACTTAACCTTAAGCCTAAAAGATGATATGAAAAGAATCCTTAAAGAAATAGAAGAAAATACAAACAAAAAATTGGAAGAGATGAACAAAGCTATGAATCCTGGCAACATGCCAGGAACTAAAAGCTGATATGGAAGCAATAAAAAAGGCACAAAATGAGGTAAAGATGGAAATAGAAAACCTGAAGAAAAAAGCTGGAACCACAGATACAAGCATAACAAACAGAGTTCAAGAGATGGAAGATAGAATCTCTGAAGTGGATGACTCAGTAGCTCAAATAGATATATCAGTCAAAGACAATAGTAAAACTAAAAAAGCCATAACTCAAAATGTTCAGGAAATATGGGACACCATGAAAAGATCTAACTTGAGAATAATAGGAATAGAAGAAGGAGAAGAATACCAGCTCCAAGGCATAGATAATGTTTTCAATAAAATCATAGAAGAAAACTTCCCTAACCTGAAGAAGAAGGAAATGCCTATAAAGATACAAGAAGCTTACAGAACACCAAATAGATATGATCCCAAAAAAAAAGTCAGCATGCCACATTATAATCAAGGCAAAAAACATACAGAACAAAGAAAAAATTTTAAGAGCTGCAAAAGAAAAGGGCCACCACACATATAAAGGCAGACCCATCAGAATAACGCCTGACTATTAATTGAAAACGATGAAAGCTAGAAGGTCTTGGTCAGAAGTTATACAGATGCTAAAACAGCATGGCTGACAAACTAGAATACTATACCCTGCAAAATTATCAATCACCATAGATGGAGTAAACAAGGTATTTCAGGACAAAGTCAGACTGAAAGAATATCTATCTACCAATCCAGCACTACAGAGAGTATTAGAGGGAAAACTCCAACCTACAGACCCCAGATACACCCACGAAATCACAAACATTCAATAAGTCCACAAAAGAATACCCTAGAGAAAGGAAATACAAACAAGTTGCCACCAAAAATGGCAGGAAATATGAATCAATGGTCACTAATTTCCCTTAATATCAATGGTCTCAACTCTCCTATAAAACGTCACACACTAACAAGATGGATACAACAACAGAAGCCATCCTTCTGTTGCCCACAAGAAACACACCTCAACTGCAAAGACAGACAGAGGCTTAGAATAAAGGGTTGGGAAAAGATTTTCCAGTTAAACGGTCCAAAAAACAAGCAGGGGTTGCAATCCTAATATCTAACAAAGTAGACTTTAAGCTAAAAGCAATTAAAAGGAACCAAGAGGGTTACTACTTATTCATCACAGGAAAAATTTGTCAAGAGGAGATTTCAATATTAAATATTTATGCCCCTAATATAGGGGCACCTACATATGTAAAAGAAACACTGCTAAAGCTCGAATCCCACATCAATTCTTACACCCTAATAGTGGGAGACTTCAATACCCCACTTTCAACCCTGGATAGATCATCCAGACAGAGCCTCAACAGAGAAATAAGGAGTCTAAATGAGGTTATGATGCAAATGGATTTCATAGATATCTCCAGATCCTTTCACCCAAAGGAAAAGGGATATACATATTTCTCAGCTCCTCATGGAACTTTCTCCAAAATTGACCACATAATTGGTCATAAAGCAAACATCAGCAGATACAAAAAAATGGAAATAATCCCGTGTAACATATCGGACCACCAGGGTCTAAAGTTAGAGTTCAACAACATCAAAACCAAAAGAAAGCCTACCAACTCATGGAAACTAAACATCAATCAGCTGAACCATCTCTGGGTCAAGGAAGCAATTAAGAAAGAAATCAAAGTCTTCCTAGAATTCAATGAAAATGAATCTACAAAGTATCCAAATTTGTGGGATACAATGAAAGCAGTCTTGAGAGGAAAATTCATAGTGCTAGATGTGTATGTGAAAAACCTTGAGAAATCCCATACTAGAGACCTAACAGCGCAGCTGAAAGCCTTAGGAGAATTAGAAGCGAACTCACCTAGAAGGAGTAGATGGCAGGAAATAATCAAACTTAGAGCTGAAATCAATACAATTGAAACAAAAAGAACAATACAAAGAATCAACGAATCTAAGAGTTGGTTCTTTGAGAAAGTTAACAAGATAGATAAGCCCTTAGCCAAACTAATAAAAAAACAGAGAGTGTCCAAATCAACAAAATCAGAAATGAAAAGGGGGACATAACAACAGACCCCCAGGAAATACAGAGAATTATCAGATCATATTTTGAAAATCTGTATTCCACAGAAATGGAAAACCTAGAAGAAATGGAGAGCTTTCTGGACAGGTACCACCTACCAAAATTAAATGAAGATCAGATTAATTACCTAAACAGGCCTATAACCCTTAAGGAAATTTAAGCTGTCATTAAAAACCTCCCCAAAAATAAAAGCCCTGGTCCAGATTGTTTCAGTGGCGAATTCTACCAGACATTCAAAGAAGGATTACTACCGTTACTCCTCAAACTATTTCACACAGTAGAAACTGAAGGAATATTGCCAAATTCCTTTTATGAGGCCACAATCACCCTAATACCCAAGCTACTCCAAGACACAACAAAGAAGGTGAATTACAGACCAATTTCACTCATGAATATTGATGCGAATATTCTCAACAAAATCTTGGCAAACTGTATACAACAATGTATAAAAGATATCATCCACCAGGACCAAGTAGGCTTCATCCCAGAAATGCAGGGCTGGTTTAACATACGAAAAACTGTAAATGTTATCCATCATATAAACAAACTAAAGGAACAAAACCACATGATCATATCCTTAGATGAGGAAAAAGCCTTTGACAAAATCCAACACTCCTTTATGATTAAAGCCCTGGAGAGATCTGGAATACAGGGAGAATACCTAAATATAATAAAGGCGAGTTACAAGAAGCCAAAAGCCAGTATCAAACTTAATGAAGAAAAAAACAAAGAAATCCCACTAAAGTCAGGAACTAGACAGGGATGTCCTCTCTCTCCTTATCTATTCAATATAATTCTCGAAGTTTTAGCTAAAGCAATAAGGAAACGAAAAGAGATTAAGGGCATACAAATTGGAAAAGAAGAAGTGAAGCTATCTCTATTTGCAGATGATATGATTGTATACATAAGTGACCCACAAAATTCTTCCAAGGAACTGCTAGAGCTGATAAACACCTTTAGCAATGTAGCAGGATACAAGATTAACTTAAAGATATCAGTAGCCCTTCTATACAGTAAATATAGAAGAGCAGAAAAAGAAATAAGGGAAACATTACCCTTCATATTAGCTGCAAATAGTATTAAATACCTTGGAGTAATTATAACCAAAGGAGTAACAGACCTATTTGACAAAAATTTTAAAACACTGAAGAAAGAAATTGAAGAGGATATCAGAAAATGGAAAGCTCTCCCATGTTCCTGGATTGGTAGGATCAACATAGTAAAAATGGCAATTCTACCAAAGGCAATCTACAGATCATCAAAATCCCAACACAATATTTTTTGGACCTTGAAAGAACAATACTCAATTTCAATTGGAATAACAGGAAAGCCAGGATTGCCAAAACAATTTTACTCAACAAAAGAACCTCAGGAGGTATCACCATCCGTGACTTCAAGCTATACTATAGAGCTACAGTAATAAAAACAGCCTGGTACTGGCATAAAAACAGACTTCTGGACCAATGGAATAGAATTGAGGATCCAGACATTAACCCAAAAACCTATGAACACCTGATCTTTGACAAAGAGGCCCAAAACATTCAATGGAAAAAAGATAGTATATTTAACAAATGGTGTTGGCATAGCTGGATGGAAGTTTGCAGAAAAATGCAAATAGATCCGAGCCTGTCACCCTGCACAAAACTCAAATCCAAGTGGATCAAAGACCTCAACTTAAACCCAGCCACTTTCAACTTGATAGAAAAGAAAGTGGGAAATACACTTCTACAAATTGGCACAGGCGACCACTTCCTAAATATAACACCAGTGGCACAGGCACTAAGACCAACAATCAATAAGTGGAATCTCCTGAAGCTTGGAAACTTCTGCAAAGCCAAGGACAATGTCAATAGGACAAAAAGACAGCCTACAGAATGGGAAAAGATTTTCACCAACCCTACAAGTGATAGAGGACTGATTTCTAAGATATATAAAGAGCTCAAGAACTTAGAGCCCTAATCCTTGAATAACCCAATCAAAAAATGGGGTACAGATCTAAAAAGGGAATTCTCAGCAGAGGAACTACGAATGGCTGACAGCACCTGAAAAAGTGCTCTTCATGTTTAGCCATCAAAGAAATGCAAATCAAAATAACTCTGAGATACCACCTAACACCTGTTAGATTGGCTAAGATAAAAGGCACAGATGACATCCTATGTTGGAGAGGATGGGGAGCAAGGGGAACACTCCTCCATTGTTGGTGGGAGTGTAAGCTTGTTCAGCCACTTTGGAATGCAATATGGCAGTTTCTCAAAAAATTGAGAATCAATCTCTCCAAGGACCCAGCAATACCACTTCTGGGTGTATACCCTAAAGAGGCACATTCACACTCCAAAAGTATTAGCTCAACTATGTTCATAGCAGCATTATTTGTAATAGCAAGAACCTGGAAACAACCTAGATGTCCCTCAACTGAAGAATGGATTAACAAACTGTGGTACATCTACACAATGGAATACTACTCTGCAGTAAGAAAAAATGATATCCTAAAATTTCCAGGCAAATGGATGGATTTGGAGAATATCCTCCTGAGTGAGATATCACAATCTCAGAAAGATAAGCAGGGGATGTACTCACTCATTAGTGGTCTCTAAACAAACAAGAAAAAAAACCAAGCATGCCCAAGCTGCAAAGCACAACCACTGAACAGCTTGGGATCAGAAATGCCCTGGACTGACCCTTCGAACCCCACTCCAACTATAGGAACACCTGACTCACTCTTGAGGGAGGACGGACAAAACTGGATTTGGCCAGGAGTGGAGACTGATCTAAGCATTATTGGGTCAGTGGGACCATAGGACTGTCTACTCCCTGCCCAGTTGGGGAGTTGCAGAGAAGAAAAATGACCTGATGTGGTGGGAGGGGGAAGGGACCTTGAGTAAGGATATACAGGGATGGACAAAAAATTCAGACTGAAAGCTGAACCCAAAGTAAATATATGTGTAGCTAATTATTTGCCTTATCACCCTTGATAAGTCTTGCTTATGATTTTTATCCTCTTTATAGTTATTGTTAACTTTCCGGCATTTTAAAATCATTTTACTGTTTTTTTGATAAATACAAAATAAATAAAGAAGAAAAAAAAGATCTATTCTCTAACAACAAAAATAAAAGTAGAAAAAACAAAAGCCTCTATACTCCTCCATACATAGATAAATTTATAAGAAAAATTTATTTTTTTACAAAGAACAGGAACTTTACACTAAATTGTCCCCAAATTTTTGGATGTCAAAAAACAAAACAAAACAAACAAACAAACAAACAAAAAAAACCCAAGGTGTGCATAAGGTTTCACTGTATAAGAGTGAGGCCAGTGTTTGGATTCTCAGCACCCATTTTCAAAGTCAGACATGGTGAAGTGTGTCTTGAACCCCAATGTTGGAAGGGAAGAAAGAAGCCCATCCAGGAAGTTTACTGGCCAGTGGTTGGTGAGCACTAGTGACAGGCAGAGAGACTGTCTCAGAACTGAAGTGGAGAGCCTCTGAAAAAGACACTTGACATCAAATTCTGTTCTTTACACACACAAGCAAGTGCACGCGAATACATATACATACAAACTATTGTGTTATTTTACACCTACAAAGAGAATAAAGGGGTAATTAAATTTTCTAAGATGATAAAAAAAATTAGGAAAAATAAGATCAAGTTATGCATTAAGAGACTGGTGTGATAAAGCATGTGTGGCTTGAAAACCCAGGATGTTTGGACCTCAGGACAGACAAAAAATAGTTAGCTAGGATAAAAAATTGAAAGAAGACCATGTCTCTATCACCTTAATGAAGAGTGAGAAGGAAAATAGCCATGTCAGGGGGAACAAACTTTTGTCCCTTTGGAAATAATTACAAAGTCTTAAACTCTAAAAATGCACTTCACAGAAGCCTATTCCTGCTCTGTGTTAAGGAAGGGAGTTCAGAAATTCTAAAGACTGTTTTGTAGGTCTAGTAAAGGCTCAGTAAATTTGTTTATAAATAATAAAAAGATGCACAGGGCTCTTCAAAGCTTGAGGGTGGCTAGAGTACAGTCACCAGCTCTGAAAGAAGCTATAGACACTGCAGACAAACTCTGGATCATCAATGTTGACAGACAGACATCCCAAAAATCCAGTAATCAACTCAACTTATATCTTCATGTATAAGATGAAAGAGATAATAAAATTTTGTATCTGTCTCATATACAGAGAGAGAGGGGGAGAGCCATAAGATATACTCTTAAAGATAAATGTTAAAGAATAACTTGAAAATTTTTAAAAAGAAATTCAGAAAGCAATTGAAACATAAATTTAAGATCACAATGTTTATTATTATTCATGTTTAAAAACAAATGCAAAATTGATGCCAAAATTGTACAATGAATAAAAAAGTATCTTCAACAAATAGTAGGGGTATAATTGAATGTCAGCATATAGCAGAATGAAAATATTCTTATCTATTGTCCAGCACAAAACTCAAGTCCAAGTGGATTAAAGACTTCAACATAAATTCAGTTACACTGAACCTGATAGAAGAGAAATTGGGAAGAAGCCTTGAATGCATTGACCTAGGTGACAGCTTTCTAAATATAACACCAGGAGCACAGACACTGAGATTGACAATTAATAAATGGGACCTCATAAAACTTAAAAGCTTCTATAAGGCAAAGGGCACTGTCAATAAGACAAAATGGCAGGTTACAGAATGGGAAAAATATTCACCAACCCCACATCTGACAGAGGGCTGATCTTCAAAATATATAAACAACTCAAGAAAGAACACATTAAAATGTCAAATGATTCAATTTTTAAATGGGATACAGATCTAAACAAAGAATTCTCAAGAGAAAAAAATCTCAAATGGCTGAGAAACACTTAAAGAAATGTTCAATATTCTTAATTATCAGGTATATGCGAATCTAAATGACTCTGAGATACTGTCTTACATTTGTCACAATGGCTAAGATCAAAAACATTAATGACAACTTATGTTGGAATAGGTGTAGAATAAGGGAAACACTCCTTTACTGCTGGTGGGAATGTAAACTTGTACAGCCACAATGGAAATCCATATGATGGTTTCTCAGAAAATTGGGAATCAATGTACCTCAAAACCTTGCTATAACAATCTTGGGCATAATTCAAAAGATGTTCAATCACACTACAAGGACACTTGCTCAACTATGCTTGTAGCAGTATTATTTGTAATATCATAGCAGCATTATTTGTAATAGACAGGCCCTAGAAACCACCTAAATGCCCTTTAACCAAAGAATTGAGAAGGAAAATGTGGAACTTTTACACAATAGAGTATTAGTCAGCTGTAAAGAAAACAATGACCTAGTGAAATTTGCAGGCAAATGCATGGAACTAGAAAAAAATTATTCTGAATGAGATAACCAGGCTCAGAAGGACTAATGTGGTATGTACTCACTCATAGTGGTTATTAAGTGTAAAGGATAACTAGGATACAATCCATGGCCTCAGAGAGGGTAGGTAACAAGGAAGGTACAAAGTGAGACACATGGATTTTTCTTGGAAGGAGAAATAGAAGAGATCTCCTAGGTAAACAGGGGTAGGAGGAGAGGTATGAAGGATGAGTTGGACAAGTTGGGGGTGGAGACTGAAAAGGAGAGAATTGGAAAAGATGTTTTGATGGGGGAGAATATTGGGTTAGGGAAAAACCTGGTGTCAGGGCAACTCCAAAGAGTCCATAAGGATGACCCAGCTAAGACTCCTAGCAATAGTGAAGAGGGTGCCTGAACTGGCTATCTACTGTAATCAGATTGGTGACTGCCCTGTCATCAGAGAGCCTTCATCCAGTAACTGATGGAAGCAGATGCAGAGATCCACAGCCAAGCACTGGGATGAGCTCAAGAGTCCTGTTAAAGAGAGAGAGGAGGGATTGCATGAACCAGGGGTCTCAAGGTTAGCACAGGGGAACACACAGAGACAGCTGACATAGGCTTGTGGGAACACATGGACTCTGGACAGACAGCTAGGGAGCCTGCATGGGACAGACCTAGGCCATAAGTGTGTGTGTGTGTGTGTGTGTGTGTGTGTGTGTGTGTGTGTGTGTGTGTGATGGGTCTGTCTCTAGCACTTAAGATGGTTTTTAGGAACCTATTCTTCTTGCTGGGCTGCTTCACCCAGCCTTGATGCTGAGAGAGAAGCTTGGTCCTGCCTCAACTTGATGTGCCATGCTTTGTTGAGGCCCATGGAAGACATGTGGCTTTCTGAATAGAGATTAAGATGAGTGGATGGTATAGGGTAGAGGGAATATAGGGAGAAGGGAAGAGGAGGAGAGGAGGAAAGAAATCTGAGGTTGGGAGGTAAAATAAAAAAAATAATTATAAAATGGCAGTTGGAGTACTGTTACAAAATTTTACTCCATGAACAAATTTGAGAATGAGACACAGACCCATGAACATAAAGGATTTATTCCTGGGCATGCAGACGCTATTTCAAAGATTGGCAAAGAAGTATTAATGGGTTTCCTAGAAAACAGAGAAGCTTGACCTTCTATCTTGTGCCAACAGTAAGGCAGAACTATAGGATTTCAAAAGGATTAAGGAGCTCAGTATTAAACTGACAAAAGCATGGTTGTTATATTTTGTGTTAGTTTTTGTTGTTATTGTTTATTCTATCTTATGTAGGGAAGTTTTTCTGAATGGGCTTTAAACTCATTAGTTATTAGCCAGGTGTGGTGGTGAACACTTATAATCACACACACACACACACACACACACACAGAGGAAGCTGAGGCAGGAGAATTATAAGCTCAAGGCCTGCTGTTGGTACATAGTAAAACCCTTGTTTCAATAAACAAACAAAAAATGTTCATGAAAAGGGAAACAGACTTGATTAAGGAAGTATTTTAAATTTCTCTAATTTTATAAAATAGTCTATGCAGCATTAGAGGACATGGATATCTTTGAAAAACATGTTCAGTACATCATTTAAAAAGAAGTCCAACACTGAGCCTTTACAGGTGTGATGAAATACTTCCAATGACTAAAAGATGTTAAAGAGACAGCTCTATGGATAACAATGCTTGCTATGCAAGTGTGAGAACCCATGCAAAATGTTCAGCATGGCCACTCGTGTGCATAACCCGTGTATTGGCAGGTGAAAACAGATGGATCAAGAGCTCCACAACCAGCCAGACTAGGCCAGAGACAAGCATCAAGCTCAGTGAGATTCTGGGTCAACTCAATAAGATACAAAACAATAAAAGACCACCAGTGCCCTGCTCTGACCTCCACATCAACCGCACATGCAAACTTGCAAGAGAGCAATAACATGAACTATAGATTGCTTTACTAGAAAAGTGAGTGCTCTAATCACTATAGAATTCATACACACCAAGTCCTTGCTACTGGCCAGTGCAGTGTGCCCAGGTTTTATCTGTGCTAAATTGTTGAAGCTTAACTACACATCCATGTAGTAAGCTTCCTTTTCCCCTACAAAGGAATAAAAAGTAGCATGTCAAAGAAATTAACCTGCCTACCAAAACACCACCAGCTATAATATAGCTTGTGTTTCAACCTAGTTAAACTGGGTCCTAAACTAGTAGTTATGTTACCATTTCTTTCTTCCATTCATCAACTTGATCTAAACTTTAAAAAACTGACAACATTCACTATTAGAGTGAGTAAAACTTTTTATACAAAGTAATTATTGATAGAGATATAAATTGATAAAAATAAAAATATGCATGAGGACAATATGGTTGTTTAAGGTGTTATGTCCACAGGTAAGAATTTCCACCATGGAGGCTGGACACATTGTTATGAGAGGGGATTTTATTGCTACCTACAGAGAATGAGAACCCAGGTTGATCACCTAGTTCTGCACAGCAGAAGGGGTTAAAAGACCATTGCCCCAACGGGTGGGGTTTTAAAAGAAAAACCTACATAATCAAGATGCAGCACACCTTGATGTTCCAGGATTGGGCAAAGTGATACGGTGAAGCAGCCATTGGAGTTTTCTGGTGCAAATTCAACCTTTGAATCCATTGGCTGCTGTGGAAGTTCACTCACAGACCTGGGCCCTGCCCTAGAATGAATCCAGGTCCTTACAAAGGCATACCATTTGATCTAAGAATTTACTTCCAGAAAAATCCTATCACAAAATGTTGATATATAGGAAAAGTATTTCTAAAAGGCATCATGGTAGCATCATTTGCAAGAGTGAAAGTTCAGAGTCTACCTGGATCTGTAAGCGGGATCTTAGTGAAACACTTTCAGGGAAACCCATACAGTAAGACAGTAATTGCAGCTTAATAAAAAGACACAGGCTCATCCACAACAAACTGTTAGGAACTGATATGGAGCAACTGCAAAACACACTGTGTTACTCTTCCATGGAAATCATAAATTTACAAAAGCAAATGTTAATATTTCAATAAGGGAAGAAGAGAAGAATAGAGGGAAGAAGTGACAGGCTAAGGATTTCTTACTTATGTGTTTAGAGAAGAGACTGGAAAACAAGCACAGCAGGTTTCTTATTACCAGCGGTTTTTCAGCAGGAAAGAGAAATAAAAGAATGTCAATAAGAGAAGAAATATGGACCTGAGTTTTCTGTTAATATCAATAGCTAATCATTGGAGTGTGACTGTATATGTGTGTCTGTGGGTCTGTATGTGTATGTGTGAGGGGGTCTCTGTGTGTATGTGAGGTACGTGTGAGTGTGCATGTGTAAAATGAAAACAATAATATAAAGAAAAGGGAAAATCATAGAAGTAATGAAATCTAAAGAGGGTTGATAGGCAACAGAATTAAAAACTCAAGGTGACATGTCATAGCTGAATGTCTCACATCAATCTGAGTGTGGCAGGGATATACAAAGTGACATATACAAATGTGACTGATGAGTGTCACAGTCCTGAGTTCTCCCAAGAGCCCAACCTTTGGCATCACCACAGCACCTGTTTGTTTCAGCCAAGTTGAGTCTACTTAGGATGGGCTTTTCTCTGTCCCACAGAAAGCCACCTACCTAGAGTTTTCAGACCACTCTCATTTTAGCATCTACCTGCAACCTCAACACAGGCTGATGCTAGAGCTAATTCAAGGTGCATACAGAGGATGCTGGAAGCATAAATCTCACAACCCTCTACTTCGCTTGGAGGCATGCCTAACAGTGCTCTCACCACAGTTCCTCAACCTTAACCAGTCAAAGCAGACCCCATCACACACACGAGGTCAGGTGGTAATGCAGTCCTCCACTGCAGTTAACAGCACCCCCAGTCCTGCTTCTCAGCTCCAAAATGGGCACAAGGCATTGTTGGGCAGGAGTCATGAGAGAGTCAGAACTGATTGCTTAGAGATCTTGCTGAGCCTCCAACAAGGACCTGTGTTGTTACAACAGCAGATAGGATCATCTACAAGAGGCAATGGACATTTACTATCATGTTGAAGACGAGGATTTAGTTCTCCCATTAGTGAAGTTACAGAGCACAAAGAAATTCATGTCCAGGTTTGTCTATCTATAAGGTTCAAGGCATGATCAAAAGGCAGCAATTACAAGTACAAACTCAAAATGCAGAGAATGTGGGGTTCCCAGCCCCAAGTGATTCAAATATACTGCAAACCCTACACACAAGACTTGACACCATTGCACAAGAAGAGACGGAGATTCAAGAGCAGAAGTTTGAGGTCATTTACTGAAATTTTCCTTCCATTATAGTGGTTTGAATGATAATGGCCTACATAGGCTCATATATTTGGATACCTGGCTCTCACTTTGTGGAATTGGGAAAGATTAAGCAGGTTCACCTTACTTAAGATGTGTCACTGGGGGTGGGCTTTGAGGTTCCAAAAGCCTGTCATTCTTTCAGTCTGCATCATGACTGTGGATCTGATGGACGATTCCAGCTGCTGGATCAGTGCTATGTCTGCCTGCCTACTGTCATTTTCCTGGCCTTTATGGTCATAGACTCACCTCTGGAACTATAAGCCCCAATATATGCTATAAGTAAATTTGTAGTTTGGGTCATGGTGCTTTATTGCAGCAGCAGAAAAGTAACTAATGTATCTATATGGAATAGGGACACTATAACCAAGAAATCTCAACAGTGTGATACCCTAAGCGACATCAGAACAATGATACCAGTTGACATGCCAACATGGTTGGGGATACTGGTGCAAAGGTGACCCAGTTACAGCAGAATACCCAAGCACTTTTGAATATGCCAGTGCCATGGGATGGCCACCAAGGTCAACAGCAATTATGGAGTGTAACTGGATTGAGCTTGAGTGACAAGTAACATGTACTGTGGATGGCAGAGCTGGAAAAGTGATGCTACCAAGCCCTTTGGAGTATTAAGATACTGACTCTCATTAGTCTAACAATGGGCTTTATATAGTAAGACTTTGATTTTTCCTTTGAGATGATAGTGACTGGGCTCTGGTTATTCCTACTTGGAATAAGAATGTATTTAACTTAATGTTGATTTTATAAGAGCCCACAATTAAAGAGATGATTTTGCAATTTTAGAGCAATTTCAGAATTTTAAGAGACTAAGATATTTTAAAGACAGAACTTTTAATAAGTTTTAATCTATAAAGACTGAGGGATTTCTAAGTTTCAATATTCTTATACTTATTAATATTTTGTTACTGTTATTAATATAAGATCCTAAGAATGAACAAGAAGGAAAGGTTATGGCTTAACAGGAACGTGTTTTGCGTCAGGTTGACAAGGGGTCAGTTATGATGGCTATTTTCATAACAGCTTGACACTTGACACAAGTTAGAGTCATTTTGAAAGATGGGACCTCAATTGAGAAAATGTTGTCACCAACTTGGCCTGAAGATAAGCAGCAATGTATGTTTTTTATTGATAATTAATGGGAGGGACCTCGGGAGCTCAGTTCATTTTAGTTAGTTCCACCACAGGGCTGGTGGTCCTAGGTGCTATAATTAAGCAAGATGATCAAGCCACAGAGAACAAGCCAGTAAGTAGCCCTCATCCACAGATCTGTGTAACATTTTTTACCTCCAGGTTCATTCACACTTTTAGTTCCTGCCTGAAGGTGGGCTACAGATGGTAAATTGAAATAAACCCTTTGCTCCCTAATCTGTTTTTGTCATCAATAGAAACTCTAACTAAGACAGCCCCCCTAACTAGTTATTCACTCCACTCCAAGTGGTTGACCCTAAAATCACATGTGTATAAGTAATACTAAATGGAATCATCAGGTTATATTTATACATGCATGGACACATGGAACAATAAATAAAGAAAACAAAAATAAAATATGAAAGTAGAAGGAAGGCTTGGAGGCTGAGAAAGGGGGATGATGGGGTATTGAAGTATTGAAGATTGAAGGTGGCTACAACATAGGATATACATATATAAAATTTCATAATGAAACACATCAGCTGTACAAATAAGAAGTACTAATAGAGATGGGCAAACATATGAACTTAGAATTCAGGCTGGTTAGCTTTTTAGGTGGGCAATGCCTTACTGTCTATAATTGTTCCACTGTGAAAAAGCTATTGTTCAACCTTTCTCCAGACTGCAGTCTGTTGTCAATCTTTATGGGATCAACATTGCATATGAGATCATGTGGTGCTTGTCTTTCAGTGTCTGCCTTACTTCACTTGAGATAATGATGGCCAAGTCTATCTGAGCTGTTGTAAATGACAGTTTTCTATGGCTAAATGGTATCTCATTGTGAATATGTAGCACATTTTCTTTATCCCTTTTTCAGGTGATGGACATAAGTTGCTTCCACATCTTACCTATTGTGCTAGTGCTACAAGGAGCATGAGAGTGCCACTTTTAACTAAATACAATGTCAGAGCAACTTTAGCATCTGCTAAGTAGAGATAATATTAGCCCCAGCCTCATAGGAAAGAATGTGAAAGCCCAACTACAATCCCCACTGACCTGAATGCTATTTGCTAACAAAATAGCTCTTAATAGCAATTAAGTCTCATCATCACTCATGATCTCAAGAATGTGGTCAAATTGAACTTCAGTGAGATTCAGCACAGGGAAAGGATGGGGAACCCTCAATAAGAAAAATAAAGCAGTACACTTGCAGGGAATGCAGTTTCTCTCTCACCTAACATGACTGCCCTGGATGGATTGCTATGGATGTGGCAGAGTCCAACAAAGAATGGCTCCAGGTTTGCAGCCTTGATGTTCTTACTCAGCAAACATGAATAGAAGAAAGGAAGCAGGCACTTAATGCAACATTGGTCCTGGGAGATGAAGAATAGAGAGCGAGATGGGGCTGAATAGAAAAACTGGGATGGCACCAAAGTCTGCTAAAAATGTCAGGTGTGATTTTATGACCTAGAGGGGAACAAAAATATCTACATAGTATCAAGAACTATGATAATAAAAAATAAAGATATCAAAGCTTCAGCAACATGCTCTGCCCATTTCACTAACTGAGTTTTTATCTTCTTCACATGGTTGCTGACAGGTCAGGAATCCCAGAGATCTTCATCTAAGATACAGAGTAATGATAGGATTTGAACAGCTTCCTGCCAAAAGTGTAATCTTGTTTTCCCTCCTGCCTTTCCACAGTCCCTTTGTGGACAAAGCTGGCCATGAACTGCATTTATAAGATTTTGAGTCCATGGTTCCTGCTAGACAGAGTTGACCTTCACAGGGGATTTTCACATCTTTTCCATGGAATATTTTAAATAATTTTTATTGGAGTTTAATGTACATTCCACATGTCTATACAATAAATGTCTAATGAATGACTTTCTGTAAACTTACAGAGCTATAAAAATATCACCACCATCCATTTTCACAATAGTCCCACAACTATAAAAATTTCCACTTTCAGCCAGGTGTAGTGGTGCATGCCTTTAATCTCAGCACTTGGGAGGTAAAGGCAGGTTGATCTCTGTAAATTCAAGGCCAACCTGGTCTACAAAGCTAGTTCCATGACATCCAGAGCTGTTATACAGATGAACCCTGTCTCAAACAAACAAACCTTTCATGTTGTTACCTCTATTGTTCTCCCACACACACATTCATAGCTGCATTTTCTCCACTAATTTGCTTGTTTTGAATATTCATAAAAATGAATTTATAGTATGTTCTATGCTTTATGGAGCATGCTTCATGGACAGGGCAGTGTATTAAACAGCATACTGCCTGTTGTTCACAGTTTGAAGTTCATTGGCACTGCCTCCAGTTGTCCTGTATGACTGATATACTATAAACTACAGTCTACCAGCCCTTTTTATAGGCATTGGCATTTACCATAGATAGATGCCAAGTAATAGAAATGTTCAGTCAAAAGTCAAGTTTGATTATCTAAAATGAGCATGTTCTTCTTCCAAGTCTTCATGCTATTTTATGTCCTGTCAACAACTACAAGGCCTGAGTCTCTCCACATCTTTGCCAATTCTTGTAATTATCTATGTGATGACTATTTATTTTGTTTGTTTGTTTTTGTTTTTCAAGACAGGATTTCTCTGTGTATTCCTGGCTGTCCTGGAGATCACTTTGTATACCAGGCTGGCCTTGAACTAAGAGATAAACCTGCCTTTACCTCCCCAGGGCTGGGTTGAAAGTTGTGTGCCACTACAACCCAGCTGAGATGGCTATTCTTAATAGCAATGTGACATAATTGGGAAAGATTTATCTTAATTATGAAATTGCCTCCAACTGATTGGTCTGTGGACATGTCTTTGGAGCTTTTTCTTACTCGCTGTAAGTAAAGGAGGGATTAGCCCATTATAGGTTGTGCCATCCTTGAGCAAATGGTCCTGGATTGTATCAGGAAGCTGGTTGTTGGTTGTGTAGAAGCAAAAGGTAAACCAGTAAGCAGCATTTGCATTCTCTCTCTCTCTCTCTCTCTCTCTCTCTCTCTCTCTCTCTCTCTCTCTCTTTCTCTCTCTCTCTCTTTCTCTCAAGTTCCATGTTCTCTGTTTTAGTTCCTGCCTTGTCCTCCCTCAGTAATAGACTATGAAATGTAAAACTGTATTAATCAGGGTTGTTAAAAGAACAGAACTCATGGGGTTTTGTCAGAGTGACTGACAGACTGTGGTCCCCAATAATCTACCAACAGCTATCTCTTGACAGAAAGACCAAGAATCTCATAGTTATTATTCCACATGCTAAATGTCTCAACAGTTTCAATCTGGCACTAGAGTTCCAGAGGATTTCTAGAGAGCTGTTGTTCTTCTGTGTAATTGGAATCCCAAAGAAATGGACTCTAATACAGGTGAAGAGATGTCTCAGAAATAAAATAGGTGAGCTTGCCAGGGGAATTGATAGAAAACAAGAAAAAAGGAAAAGCTTCCTTTTTCAATGTCCTTTTAAGTGGTCACCAGGTGTGATCCAAATTTAGGGTAGGACTTTACACCTCGAATGATTCAATTTAAAAAATAACCTCTCACAGGTATGTCCAGCTGCTTGAGTTTCAGTTGGTTCCAGATATTAACAACAAAGGTTACATCACAAAGATGAAATAAACCCTTTCTTCCCAGGCAGATTTGGTGCTTTGTCACAGAAATAGATAGCTATTTTGTCTCAGAATTTGGTGTTGCAGCTTTGGGATGAAGACAGGTCCACTCTAATCATGTGTTACACCTAGTTATAGCCTCAGTCTTTGCCTTTATAAATAGAATTCATTCTCACAGTGACTTTAGTCTGCATTTCCCTGCCTATGGAGGCTAAACACCTTTGCTCATACTTCTTAGATAAATATTTTATTTGGTAAAGTGAATATTTGAATACTTTATCAATTTTAAATAGACTTGTGTGGTGATATATTTTATATTTAATAAAATTAGCCTGGAATATCAGAGAACAGAATCACCCACAGTCAAGCCATAAGGGTCAGAGAGTGATAACTCATGCCTTTAATCTCAGGAGACAGAGATCTTTCTGTATTTTTGTGAGTTCAAAGCCTAAAAACAAAACAGTAGTAGCTCACACCTTTAATCCTAACTCTAGGATTATGATTTAATGCAGTATTATGTTTCTGGCATGAACTTTCCCCAAGAGCTGGATCTGCCTATAGCTGCTTAGCTCTATATAGCCTTGAGATCTGGCTCAGCATTCCCAAAGTACCAAAGAAACATACAGAAGTCTTATATTAATTTATGCTGATTGACCTATGGTTCGGACATATTTCTAGGTAGCTCTTTTATCTTAACCCAATCCATTTTCATTATTCTGTTTACCCATGTGTCTTGGTAACTTTTCTCAGAGCAGCATGATTGTCCTCTTTCCTCTGCGTCTCTCTGACATCTCTCTCTGCTGGTATCTCTTTGGCATCTCTGCTCTGCTCTTTCTATTCCAAGAGCTTTTTTAGTCCAGTAGCCCTGTCCAGACTTCCTGTCTGCCTTCTAGACAATCAGCTTTTTATTAAATATTCACAATGTATCAGAACATAGTCCCACTACAATGTAGAGTTGAACCCCAAAGTGAAACAACTGGACAAAGAAGATATTTAAGGCAGATGTAGGCAGATATTTAGGTAATCTGTAGAAGCAACTGGTGAGGCAGGAGACTCTTGAAGATAGCTTTTACACTGTTCAGCCTGAGAAGTTGGCTGGTTGAGAACTGACAGTGGTCTGTTTTCTTTCTCTGACATTCCAGCTGATTTTACTACATATAAAACATATCACCACAGAATTGTATATCTCACTATTGATGAATATTCATATAGTGTATATATAAGTATGCATATAGTCTGTGTATAAGTTTTTTGTTATCTATATCATGGCACCTTTATAGGCTTAAAAGTTTTAAGTTTCTTTTTTTTTTCCTTCTTTATTTTGTATTTATCAAAAAAAACACATTAAAAAAAGAATTTAAAATGTGGAAGAGTTAACAATAACTATACAGAGGATAAGAATGATAAGCATGGCTTATCAAGGGTGGAAATACAAATTAGATTTCTACACTTATATTTTCTTTGTGTTCATCTTTCCCTCTGAATTTTTTTTCCATCCCTGTATATCCTTATTCAAGGACTCTTCCCCCTCCCAACACATCTGGTCATTTTTCTTCTCTGCAACTCCCCATCCCCTCCCTGGGCAGGGAGCAGACAGTCCTATGGTGCCACTGACCCAATAATGCTTAGATCAGTCTCCACTTCTGGCCAAATCCAGTTCTTTCCCCCCTTCCTCAAGAGTGAGTCAGGTGTTCCTATAGTTGGACTGGTGTTTGAAGGGTGTTTCTGATCCCAAGCTGTTCCGTGGTTGTGGTTTGCCGCTTGGGCATATTTGGCTTTTTTTCTTGTTTCTTTGTTTAGAGACCACTAGTGAGTGAGTACATCCCCTGCTTATCTCTCTGAGTTTGTGATACTTCGCTCAGGAGGATATTCTCCAAATCCATCCATTTGCCTGTGAATTTTAGGATATCATTTTTCCTTACTGCTGAGTAGTATTCCATTGTGTAGATGTACCACAGTTTGTTAATCCATTCTTCAGTTGAGGGACATC
>PVIH01025726.1:0-20096 GCA_004025045.1 Sigmodon hispidus | reverse complement strand
TGCACACAATTCTTTCTGATGGTTCAATATCTTCACTTAATAGTGTTCATTGGATTCCCCACTATAAAAAACAATTTCTCCTACCAGCACTCTCCAAGGCATCCAGAAGGAAGATGGGGCCCCCACCAAAAAAAAAAAAGAAAAAGAAAAAGAAAAAGGAGGAAAAAGAAAAAGAAGACCTTTGAGACAGAGAAAGAAGGAACCTACTGTATGTCACTCAGTGATCACTTTTGAGGTATACACCAATCAGGACAGTTGTAAGATAGTTTCATATCATATCTTTAACAAGAATTTCAGATGAACTCACTCAGTACAATGAGAATGGTTATATATGCTTATGGAATGGTTATATATATATATACAGTTAAAATATATATACAGTTACTTCATTAGTACTTAACCATTGTTTAGTTTACAGGACCTCACAGAAATACCATCGTCCACAGGCCAGCATGAAGCAATTTAATGAAAACTATGTCCCCTTCCCGATAGGTTAGTCATTCTAGGGAGGGTTATGGTCAATTATCATTTTCATACAATGGTTATAAGTTAATCTTGGGTAGAGGATAGAATGATATTATAGATGTAGAAATTTAAAAAAAGAGAGAGAAAGAAAGAAGGAAAAGGGAATAGATAGGAGATCATTATACTTGCAAATAACTATTAACCAAAGGATGAATGAAAAATGAATCGCCATGGTACAAATGTTTGCATATTGATACAAATGGGAAATCAATCTATATGTTTGATTGAGATAATATTTACATTGCTACAAAGTTGAACATGGTACAAATGTTTGTATATTGATACAAATGGGAAATCAATCTATATGTTTGATTCGGATAATATATACTTTGATACAAAGCTGAATGTATAATTGCCTTAATTTGCACATGTCTACCTCTGTTTAAAATATTTTGCACATTGATGTGTCTTAAGTACTCTGCCATTTCCATAATGCAATTTCTATCTCTAATTATTTATGTAGTCATAACATTTGTTGTAATATATGCACACATTGTTTTATATAACTCTGGTTAGATATACTTTTATATATAATGATATATAGTTAGGATATTGTTGTCATTTGATACAAAATGTGTATTTGGGTCAATATTCATAAGATTGTTATACTTGAAATTATTATGGAGGAGCTGTACACTCATTTCGGAATGCCTATTTTTACAATGTTAGCTTCACTTTCTTGGTTGATTGGGATTGCAGATTATGTTTACTCAGATTTGCCACCTAATAGTCAGGGTACTCAGGCTTTTCAGAAACATGTTAGAATATCCCAGATAGATAAGAGTCTTCAACCACTTCATAGACTGAGAGAATATGGCACTCAAGATTTTGTTATCTCGAATTTGGCCTTGAGAGACATGATAACTCCTGGCATCACCGTTCCTTTCTCAAGGTGCTGTTGAGCATCATGGACATCTTGCAAAGAGATTGTCTTGTTTGGCGAAAAATGGCCTGAGGGGCAAAGGATGGCACTTGCCCTGACTGCTGTCAGTGTGTTCTCTGTCCGATATGGACGAGCAGGATGAAGGATAGAGACTCCCGAAACCTGCCTAGACAGGATAAAATGGTCTTACTAAAAAATACCCTGCTTCTATAGAGACTTGTCAGATATCATAGGCCATTAGCCACAAGGATGGATGTTCCCGTTGTACAGAGAGGTGGTAGATGACTGTCCAGGTACTTAACTGTCATTGTCTTCTCTTAAATTTTGTAAGTTACTTCATCATGCTTCCAACTTCAGGTATAAATTTTCCTTCTCAGGTCTTGTCAGTGTTGAAGATTGGATAGTTGAGGTTGTTATTACTTCACATCTCAGCAAAGACACTCAGGCGTTAGAACTTAATTATTTGAGATAAACAGCCTTGAAACAATCCCTGTGCATTTCTTAATATCAACATTTTAGACATTAAATTGCACCTTGTATTTGTTGTTTGTCAGGGTAGTTTGACCTCACTTGTGTTAGTACCTTTCTCTTCCCCAGACACTGCCTTATGATGATCCCTACAGTATGTAGTTTTACACTTAGTTTAGAACCGTCTTATTTAGACAAAATTGGGAGATGTAGAGGGAATCAGAAGCTACATGTCTGTCGGAGTGCCGGGGCTGAGCAGGGCATGGTCAACTGGAAGGAGGCAGAAGAGGAAGCCAATCTTTGGGGCAGTTCCTGGATTGGCAGCGGATCGGGCGGTTGGAAAATTCTCCAGCACACTGCTTCCCCCTCTATTTTCTCCCTTTGAACAAAACCCTTCTCTGTAAGTGATATTTGGATAATAAATATTACTTAATATATATCTCATGGTGGATTAATTACCGTAATAAGAACCATTATCATTCTTGTCGGTTCCTTCTTGATATGACACTAGAGATCACAAAGGTAAGAGCCTGAATCCTATTGTTTACTACCTGAACTTAAATTGAACAGTCCCTTTTATCTATTTGTGTGACCTCATACAAGTCATTTCCAGTCTCTAAGACTCCCACTGTGGAAAAGATAAAGAGTGATAAATGTTTTAAAGTGAATCCAAAGAATTAAATAAGGTATAGAGTAATAAACTCTTAGAATAGTGAACTGATGTGCATATTTAAATCACATGTGGTCTTGTCTTTCCTCTTACCTTTTATTATTTCTAAGGGTAATTTTATTATTGTATAATATATAGATAGTAGAGTTTACATTGTAAGGTTGTTTAAATGATTACATTATATAAAGTACATATAGTGTCAGATCTTTGATCAAAAAGTAGATTTTTAGTGACAGTTACTAGTTTGCCAAAGCATCAAAGAGTAGGAAAAGGAATTGTTCATTTGTTATAATTTTAAAAATACATTGGAGGAGCTACTAAATTTTTAGCATTTAGATAGACAATAAGAATAGTGAGATGATCAAATCTATGATCCCCATATTCTGTCACTCATAAGGGATTTTTCCTATATTTAGTATAGATATGAGAAGATACCAAATATAATAAGAAAACTGAATAGAGTGCTAGTTGAAGAAGACTATAGTAGAATATAATAATGCTGAAAAGTAAAATTATAAAGTAGAAATGGGAAAGAATTACAGCTTTAAAAAGAATGTTTAAATACACCTCTGAGTAAAACCACAAAGGTTGGGAAGATTAAATCAAATGTGTGTTCCCTGAGATGAGTCTATGTGGAATAGCCGAGGTCAGTGTGTTTGAAATGGTAGAAGTGAGGGAGATAGTGATGCCAAACAAAGTCAGATAAGCAATAAGGACAAGAGCATGGAGGGATTGTTAACCCTTTTAAAGACTTTGACTTGTATTCTGAGAGGAGAAACCAGTGGAAAGTTTTGGTGATGAAAAAAAAAACATGGCTGTTTTATTATACACTCTGTTCTACTGAGATCAGACAGAAAAGAGCTGAGTGAGGTAAGAGTTGAAGCAGAGTCTAATCAAGAGACTGTTGCAATAAAGTCACAGATGGTGCCAGATTAGGTCAGTATGGTGTCAACATTGGTTAATCCATGTTTGAATTGTAGGTATACTTTAAAAGTAGCATTCATAGGCTTTGCTGACTAGCAGGAGTTATAAATAAGTAAGTGTTAAGGATAATTTTGAGTATTAGAACCAGAACATTCTGATTCAAGCACCAGGTGCTGAGTTTGAATCCAAGTGGAAAACTTTATTTACAGCAGAAGAGACTGTAAATAATACAGCTAAAACTGCTTCTCCAGAAAAAAAGAACTTTGGCCCCAAATGTTAAGCAAAACTCAAGAGTAGAGAAATATCCAGAAAAATGTTTAAACTATAGAAATAAATATTCATATTCTGTAGGTCGAAGAGAGATCTCAGTAAAGCTCAATAGAATTAAAAGTAGAAGCTAAGAAAACAAAAAAATACCGTTATAATTTGCAGTTTCTTGGTAGCATGGATGTTGAAAACTTGTAAAAATATTTATCGAGTATTTGTGTTTCTTTTTGGAGAACAAATCTCTCTTACATGTGATTTTAGTGTGTATATGTAAGCATATATATGTGCCTCTGTGTGTGTGTGTGTGTGTGTGTGTGTGTGTGTGTGTGTGTGTAGTTTGTAGTTATAGGTTATGAAATGAGAAAGAGGACTAAGAAAAAAAGTTTTTAAGAAAAAAGGGATTGGTAACAGAATCCATGTGACATTAAAACAAAAAGAAGAATACTTGGTTGACAAAATATGAACATAGGGTAGGATGAAGGGAGAAAAACATAGAAAATAAGCTGAACAGAAATAAATTATTCTTGAAAATGCCGTAATATAGGTTTTAATACCTTGTATACTAACAATAGTGATTTTTATCTTCTTTATAGTTATTGTTAACTTTTCAGCATTTTAAATTCATTTTACTGTTTTTCTTGATAAACTCAAAATAAATAAAGAAGAAAAAAATTAAAAAAGGAAAAACAAAAACAAAAACAAAAAAACAAAAAAAAATCAAATCAATATTTTTCATGAATGCAAAGATCATCAACAGAATGTTGTCAAATATACAAAGAATAAATCACAAGCAACTGAATTATCATAAAATTGTATGGTTACATTACTATTCAATAACAAATGGATGCATAAATATTAATACTATAAAGGAAAACAACTGTGACCCTAAAATATGAGTAGAGGAAGAACACATACATGATATACATGTCCTCAACTAATAATGGGCAACTACAAAAACATCTAGATTTGTGGCAAGATCATATTCAAGGGTTAGAAACAGAATAGTTTCCCCTTAAGACTGGGAAGTACATGAACTAATTTCACTACTGCTATTCTACATCACACTGAAAGCTCTAGCTCATGGCAGGGAAAAGAAAAAACCAAGAGCCACACACACTGGGAGGAGAAATAAAATCATTCTATTTCAATTTATATATTATTGTTTATGTAAAATCTTCCAAGTAATATCCATTAAAACTTTGAAAATAATAAGGGAGTTAATCAAAGCCACAGGATACATGTCACCATACAAAAGTTCATTATATGTCTACATATTAGTAATTGAACATTTGGAAA
This sequence comes from Sigmodon hispidus, assembly GCA_004025045.1. Classification (NCBI taxonomy): domain Eukaryota; kingdom Metazoa; phylum Chordata; class Mammalia; order Rodentia; family Cricetidae; genus Sigmodon; species Sigmodon hispidus. The sequence continues at coordinate 15,063 of PVIH01025726.1, read as the reverse complement.
AAATTTTAAAAATGAATACAATAGGTTTGTAAAGTGAAATATTGAGGTGTAAATCTAGAAAAACTTACTGTTTTTTCTCTTATTGGCAGTGTCCTGGACTTTACAAAAGATTCTGTTTCAGGAGGTACCACTTATTAACTGCTGTTTTAGTGTCTATGCTACTAGTGCTATATATAGGAAGGGGTCACCTGTGCCAATTCATTGGAGGGTATTTCCCATTTTCTTTTCTTTTTTTTTTCTTTTTCATTTTTTTCTTTATTTATTTTGTATTTATCAAGAAAAAGAGTAAAATGAATTTAAAATGCTGATAAGATAACAATAACTATAAAGAAAATAAAAATCATAACCATGGCTTATCAAGGGTGATAATACAAATAAGTTTGCTACACATAAAACTACTTTGTGTTCAGCTTTCCCTCTGAATTTTTTTTCTATCCCTGAGTATCCTTATTCAAGATCCCTTCCCCTTCCCGCCACATCAGGTCATTTTTTCTTCTCCACAACTCCCCATCCCCTCCTGGGCAGGGAGCAGACAGTCCCATGGTCCCACTGACCCAATAATGCTTAGTTCAGTCTTCACTCCTGGCAACTTCAGTTTTGTTCCCATTCCCAAAAGAGTGAGCCAGGTGTTCCTATAGGTGGAGTGGGATCCGAAGGGTAAGTCCCAGGGTGCTGTTTGCAGAGTATGTCCCACTTTCTTTTCTATCAAGTTCAGAGTGGCTGGGTTTATGTTGAGGTCTTTGATCCACTTGGATTTGAGTTTCATGAAGGGTGATAGGCTTGGATCTATTTGCATTTTTCTACACACTACCATCCAGCTATGCCAACATCATTTGTTAAAGATACTATTTTTTTCCATTGAATATTTTGTACCTCTTTGTCGAAGATCAGATGTTCATAGTCTTTTGGGTTAATGCCCAGATCCTCAATCCGATTCCATTGATCCACAAATCTGTTTTCATGCCAGTAAAAGGCTGTTTTTATTACTGTAGCTCTATAGTGTAACTTGAAATCAGGGATGGTGATGCCTCCTGAGGTTCTTTTGTTGAGCCAAATTGTTTTGGCAATCCTGGCTTTCCTGTTATTCCAAATGAAATTGAGTATTATTTTTTTCAGGTCTGTAAAAAAATTGTGTTGGGATTTTGATGGGAAATGCATTGAATCCATAGATCGCTTTTGGTAGAATTGCCATTTTTACTATGTTGATCCCACCTATCCAGGAACATGGGAGAGCTTTCCAATTTTTCATATCTTCTTCAATTTCTTTCTTTAGTGATGTCAATAGATCTCTTACTTCTTTGGTTATAGTTACTCCAAGGTATTTCATGCTATTTGCAGCTATTATAAAGGATGATGTTTCCCTCATTCTGTTTCAGCCCTTTTATCTTTAGTGTATAGGAGGGCTACTGATTTCTTTGAGTTAATCTTGTATCCTACTACATTCCTGAAGGTGTTTATCAGCTGTACGAGTTCTCTGGTATAATTTTGTAGGTCGCTTATATATACAATCATATCATCTGCAAATAGAGATAGTTTGACTTCTTTTCCAATTTGAAGCCTCTTAATCTCCTTTCATTCTCTTATTGCTTTAGCTAAAACTTCAAGAACTATATTAAATAGATAATGGGAGAGAAGACATCCTTGTCTTCTGATTTTAGTGGGATTGCTTTGAGTTTTTCTCTATTTAGTTTGATATTGGCTGTCAACTTCTTGTAAATTGCCTTTATTATATTTAGATATTTCCCCTTTATTCCTGATCTCTCCAGGACATTTATCATAAAGGAGTGTTGGATTTTTGTCAAAAGCTTTTTCAGCATCTAAAAAAAAGAAGTACAGATGATAAAATACAAAACAGTGTAGCGATCAAGTCACAATGATTTAGCAAATACAAATGCAGACTGAAAATTCAAACTTACAGAATAATAACAAAAACATCAGAAAGTAAAATGTTCCCCATGGTCAGTTCCCTTTACCCTGATACCCACATGAATAAGATCATCTTGATAACACCTATTAGGAAGGATGGGGACTGCTGGTTGGGTCATGGCAATTATCAGCCATCGCTATCATTGGGCTCCTTGTTTGTGTCCTTGTATTCTAGCTCTGACAGTGACTGAAGGTATTGACATGTCCAGATCTGGGCCTCATTCTCATAGAGTGAAGCCAAAAATTTCAAGACATGCATCTGGTTGATATTGACGAATTCCTGGGCTCCAGAGAAGCTCATATTCTGCTGGCTCAGTGAACAGGGTTTGTCTGTACTCTATGTTCCTGTGTCTTTCAAACACATGATGATGAGCTTCTTTGTCTTCTGAAGAGACCACTTGTCTCATGTGTTCCAGTCCTAGCTGGAACAGAAAATTAAAGAGCAGATTCTCCCTGATACAGTAGCTATTATTATTTTTTGCATGTGGAAGAACAAATGGACATGCTAGCATGCTGCCAAGGAACTATATTAGGCTTATTAAATAAACTAGTGGGAGAAGGGAAGGGAGAGAGAGAAAAGAAAGAAAGAAAGAAAGAAAAAAAGGGGGTGGAGGAGAAAGAACAGAGGAGAAAAAAAGAGTGCCTGCCACTTGGTGGGGCTTTTCTTTCATACTTATTACACCATCTTTTATTTTGAAACAGTTTAGACAATGTAATATAACAAAGATTCATTTTACTTTTTTTATTAAAGTTCATTGTGTGGGGTCATCTACTAAACATGTTTGAACTACCAAGGCCACAGTCTTTTTTGGTTTTTTATTTTTTATTATGAATAAAGTCACATTTTCTATCTATGTATATCCTTATTCAAGGTCCCTTCACCCTCCTACCTCCTCCAGTCACTCTCTCTTCTCCACATCTCTCCATCTCTTGCCCAGCAAGGGCAGGAGGTCCCAAGGACCCATTATTGCTCAACTCAGCATCCACTCTTGGAAAATCCAGTTTTCTCCCCTCAACATCAAGACTGAGTCAGGTATTCCTCTAGAGGGAGTGGCATCCAAGTTGGCAGTCTAAGGAGTTTCAGATCCCAAGTTGCTCAGTGATTATGATTTGTAGCATGGACATGCTTTGCTTTTTGCTTTTTTGTTTAGAGTCCACTAATGAGTGAGTACATCTCCTGCTTATCTTTCTGGGTTTGAGATACCTCGCTCAGGAGGATATTCTCCAAATCCATCCATTTGGTGGGGCTTTCAAAAGGTTGACCATGCAGATACATCCCCAAAATGGTGAGGCTTGCCTAGTCACTGCTCCTCTGCAGGTGGGAGCGTGGCTGCAACACAATGCTAGCCTATGCTCACACTAATAGTAGCCAAGGCTACTGTCTTAATTTAGGCCAGTCTAAACAGGATGCTAGTAAACAAGGCTGAGGGTACACTGTCTTCTTGATGATAATGTAAGAGTGTGTTTTAGTGTCAACTTTCTTTAGTTGACATCCAAAGGTGCACAGCAGGTTACCATTGGCGTGGCTAATAAAGCCTATGTTCTCCTATTTCAAAAAGAAGAAAGGAAACCTTACTGGATGTGGATACTAAAAATCACAAAACATTTATAAACAAAGTAGAAGAATAAACTGACTAGATTGACATGCTACATACTAACCATGATAATTATCCCAAAATTGCTCTACAGATTTTATAAAATATTCAAAATCCCAGCATAATCTTTTTAAATACAGACAAAGTAATTCTAAAATTACATACAAAGAAAAATCTAGAATAGGTAGAACAATTTTGACATAATAAAGTTAGAAGACTTAGACTACCTAATTGTACAACCTATTATGTATACTAATATATGGAGTGGTGGAATTCATGTAGTGATAAAAGCATATGATCAATGGTGGGAGAAGTTCAATTTATTCTAAAATTGCATAGCTTGCTTATTTTTCTATAACAAATCTATATAACCTATCACATTAACAATATAAAAAATCACAACACATAGATAGGTGTATGAAAAGTATTTAAGAAAATCTGGAATTTATTTTTTATTACTAATTGACTTCTAGGTAGTTAATTTTTGGCAGACAAAAGCCAAGAGGCTTTTCAATTAATGGTGCTGAAATTTTGGGGCATGTAATGACAAAATAATCCAAAATTTTTCTATCCTTTTTTTATAAAAAGAAAATTAAATAGATCATAAATACCAATAAATAAAGTATTTAATACTAATACCAAAAAATAAAGTATTACTTTTAATCATTTGAAGGAAACATCAGTGAAAATACTTCATAAGCTCAAGTTAGACAAGAAGTTCTTGGACAAGATCAATACAATGATGATTAATAAAAGGTGATAAATTGGATTTCATAGAGAACAATTCTTTGCTGTTCAAAGTGTACATAAAAATTTGAAAAGAAAATCTAAGACAGGAAAAATACGCTTCAAATAAGATACCTAATGAAGAAATCTTGAAAATATAGGAAGAAACTCAATCATTAGAAATCAATTAGAATATTAGTAACACCCATTTGTGTGCAAGCAGTGAGAAAGCTTACATAAAAGGTTTCCTGGTTTGAATTCAGCCTGGGCCAAGATAGGACTCCTTTCTCTCTCTCTCTCTCTCTCTCTCTCTCTCTCTCTCTCTCTCTCTCTCTCTCACACACACACACACACACACACACACACACGAACAAAAAATCAATATCAACCAAATAAAGAGGAGGGAGCAGAAAAGTAGGAGGAACAGTGGAGAAAAAAAGAATAATCTGAAAAAGAGATTTTCCAAAAGGTAGTAATTGTGCATATGGGAAGAAATTCAGCATTGTTAGCTAATAGAAACCCCCGAACTTAATTTTCATGATGCATCTATTGGAAGGTCTAAAAAAGAAAAAATGAGATCTGGAGTTCCTGGTGAGCAACTAGAATTTTCTACACATCTAGTGGAATTAAAAATGCCACAGTCATGGTTCTGGGACCGGGTGCTGTCTGCAGAGTGTGTCCCCATGCACTCTGTAGCAAACAGAGATAAACTCTGACTGCCATGGTCCCCCAAGCTGCTGCTGAGGGAATTTGCAGGGCTACCCACCTCCAACTGAGCAAATGGATAAGGACTAGGGACCCTGAAGGACAGACTCAGACCCCGCCCAGAGGTGAGGAGGGTTCAGCAGGCCCAAGTTCCTGAATCCCTGACAAGGAGAGTTGAGCTCTGGTCGGGTTCTGGTTCCAGGACGAGGTGCTATCTGCAGAGCATGTCCCCACCTACTCTGTAGTAGAAAGAGATAAACTCTGACTGCCATAGTCCCCCCCAGCTGCTGCTGAGGGAATTTGCATGGCAACCCTGCCTCCAATTGGTCAAACAGAGAAAGATTAAAGACTTGAAAATCAGTCCCCTGCCCAGAGCAGAGGTAGAGATTGAGCAGACCATTTCCTTAGAGGTGACAGGAGACACACAAGCCCCAGTGACACAAATGACCAGGAGCCACCTAATTGTGAACCACTGAAGCCATGGGAAGACACCAGTGCAAAACTTTACATAATAATAAAAAGAACAGCAAGGTAACTTCAGAAGAAAGTGGCAATGCTACAATTACAAGATCTGAACTGAGCAATGAAGAAGAAACAGAAGGAAGGAACACCAGAAATTCCTTTATGATGATCATCAAAGCTCTCAAAGAAGATATGAAAAATTGCCTTAGAGAAATAGAAGAAAATACAAACAAAAAAATTGGAAGAGATAAACAAATTTATGAAAGAAAACCAAGAAAAAGTAAATCAAAAAATTAAAGAAACATGCCAGGAACTAAAAACTGAAATAGAAGCAATAAAAAAGGCACAAAATGAAGCAAAGATGGAAATAGAAAACCTGAAGAAAAAAGGTGGAATCACAGATACAAGCATAACAAACAGAGTTCAAGAGATGGAAGATAGAATCTCTGAAGTGGAAGACTCAGTAGCTCAAATAGATATATCAGTCAAAAAAAAAAAAACTAAAATCAAGAAAGCCATAACTCAAAATGTTCAGGAAATCTGGAACACCATGAAAACAACTAATTTGAGAATAATAGCAATAGAAGAAGGAGAAGAATGTCAGCTCAAAGGCACAGATCATGTTTTCAATAAAATTATAGAAGAATGCTTTCCTAACCTGAAGAAGGAAATGCCTATAAAGATACAAGAAGCTTACAGAACACCAAATAGATATGACTCCAAAAAAAGTCAGTGTGCCACATTATCATCAAAGCCACAAAACATACATAACAAAGAAAAAATCTTAAGAGCTGCAAAAGAAAAGGGCCAACTTACATATAAAGGCAGACCCATCAGAATAACACCTGATTATTCAATGGAAATGATGAAAGCTAGAAGGACTTGGCCAGGAGTTATACAGACACTAAAAGAGCATGGCTGTCATACTCTGCAAAATTATCAATCACCATAGATTGAGTAAACAAGTTATTTCATGAAAAAGTCAGTACTGAAAGAATATCTATCTACCAATTCGGCGCTACAGTCAGTATTATAGGGAAAACTCAAACATAAGGACCCCAGAAACACCCATGAATCCACAAACAATCAATAATTCCACAGAAGAATATGCTAGAGAGAAGAAATACAAAAAAAGTTGCCACCAAAAATGGCAGGAAATATCAATCAATGGTCACTAATATCCCTTAATATCAATGGACTCAACACTCCTATAAAATGTCACACACTAACAAGATGGGTACAACAACAGAAGACATCATTCTGTTGCCTACAAGAAACAAACCTCAAAAGCAAGGACAGACACAGGCTTAGAATAAAGGGTTGGGAAAAGATTTTCCAGTCAAATGGTCCTGAGAAAAAAGCAGGGGTTGCAATCCTAATATCTAACAAAGTAGACTTTAAGGTAAAAGCAATTAAAAGGGACCAAGATGGTCATTACTTATTCAGCACAGAAAAAAAATGGTCAAGAGGAGATTTCAATCCTGAATATTTATGCCCCTAATATAAGGTCACCTACTTATATAAAAGAAAAACTGCTAAAGCTCGAATCCTACATCAATTTTTACACCCTAATAGTGGGAAACTTCAATAACCCACTTTCAACCCTGGATAGGTCACCCAGACATAGACTCAACCCAGAAATAAGAAGTCTAAAAGAGGTTATGATGCAAATGGATTTAATAGATATCTACAAAAGTTTCCACCCAAATGCAAATGAATATACGTATTTCTCAGCTCCTCATGGAACTTTCTCCAAAATTGACCACATAACTGTTCATAAAGCAAATATCAACAGATACAAAAAAATGGAAATAATCCCTTGTAACATATTGGACCACCAGGGCCTAAAGTTAGAGTTCAACAACATCAAAACCCAAAGAAAGCCTACCAACTCATGGAAACTAAACATCACTCAGCTGAACCATCTCTGGGTCAAGGAAGAAATTAAGAAAGAAATCAAAGCCTTCCTAGAATTTAATGAAAATGAATCCACAATGTATCTAAACTTGTGGGACACAATGAAAGCAGTCTTAAGAGGAACATTCATTGCCTACATGAAAAAAACTAGAAAAATCCCACACTAGAGACCTCACAGCTCAGCTGAAAGCCTTAGGACAATTAGAAGCAAAGTCACCTAGAAGAAGTAGATGGCAGGAAATAATCAAACTTAGAGATGAAATCAATACAATTGAAAAAAATACAACAATATAAAGAATCAATGAATCTAAGAGACAGTTCTTTGAGAAAGTTAACAAGATAGAAAAGCCCTTAGCCAAACTAATCAAAAAACAGAGAGAGAGAGTGTTCAAATCAACAAAATCAGAAATGAAAAGGAAGACACAACAACAGACCCCCAGGAAATCCAGAGAATTATCAGATCATATTTTGAATATCTGTATTCCACAAAAATGGAAAACCTAGAAGAAAAAGACAGCTTTCTGGACAGGTATCATCTACGAAAATTAAATGTAGATCAGATTAATTACCTAAACAGGCCTATAACCCTTAAGGAAATTGAAGCCATCATTTTTTTAAATTTTTATTAATATGAGTTTTGTATTTTTTAATAAAATTTTTATTTATTTTTTTAAATTTTTTATTTAATTTTTTAAAATTTTTATTAATATGAGTTTTTACTTTTTTGAGTAAAGTAGATTTTTTTTATGGAAATAATAAATTTTTGGAGTGTTTTAATATGTTTACTTATATTAGATATTTTATTTTTATATTTTTTATGTTGAGATTTTTTAAAATATGTAGGTATAAAGTATATTATTATATAAAAAAGTAAAAGGAATTTTGGGTGGAGATAGCCTCTAAATGTATAATTTTGGAAATAATTTTTTATTATTATTGTGAAGAAGTGAGTAAAATTGTGAACATTTATTTGATTGGACATTTTAGAAGAAAAAATTGTCTTATTTAGATGTAATGAGGACTTATGGTCAGCAAGTGTTGTAGGCATAACTCAGCAGTAGTAGTAGTAATGGTGTATGAAATGAGGCGGCGATTTAGCTGGGATGTTAAATGTTTTAACAAATTTTTTTTATTAGAATTTGGTGTGCTACTAGAACTGGGTCAATTTGTTTTTTGTTATGTGCAGACTTTTTTTTTGGCTGTGTATAGGAGACTTGTGTATGTAGATTGGAACCGATGGGAACTGGCTCTGTTTAGACTGGCTCTGTTTGTGGGCGTGTAACCTGGTGAGTTTGTGGGTCTAGCCCCACGTTTGGCGCCAACTATTTTGGTATAAACCTGCCGTGAGGTATGTTTTAAGTGAGGTTTATTTTGAGATAATTACTTATAGAACAGGGAAGATTTAAGAGAAAGCAAAGGGATAAAGTTACTTTTATATACGCCACCACACTATTTCGCCATGGGCCCCGAGCTCCACCATCCGAACCAGAGGCTTGCCTCCCCCGAGCGTTCCCCTTCCGTCTCTCCAGGTGCCATCTAAATCTCATTCTCAACAACCACGCCCCTCCCAGCCCTATGCTCCACTACAACTCTCACACCTATACAGTCCACAATTTCCCACTACAAAAAGCCTCTCCAAAAATAAAAGCCCTGGTCCAGATGGTCTCAGTGCTGAATTCTACCAGACATTCAAAGAAGAATTACTATCATTACTTCTCAAACTATTTCACACAGTAGAAACTGAAGGAATATTGCCAAATTCCTTTTATGAGGCCACAGTTACCCTAATAACCAAGCCAGTCAAAGACACAACAAATAAGGAGAATTACAGACCAATTTCCCTCATGAATATTGATGCTAAAATTCTCAACAAAATTTTTGCAAACCGTATACAGCAATGTATAAAAAATATCATCCACCACGACCAAGTAGGCTTCCCAGAAACGCAGGGATGGTTTAACATACAAAAAACTGTAAACGTTATCCATCATATAAACAAACTAAGAAAACAATAACACATGATCCTATCCTTAGATGCTAAAAAAGCCTTTGACAAAATCCAACACTCCTTTATGATCAAAGCCCTGGAAAGATCAAAAATACAGGGAGAATACCTAAATATAATAAAGGTGATTTACAAGAAACCAACAGCCAATATCAAACTTAATGGAGAAAAAAGTCAAGGCAATCCCACTAAAATCAGGAACTAGACAAGGATGTCCTCTCTCCCCTTACCTATTCAATATAGTTCTTGAAGTTTTAGCTAAAGCAATAAGGGAACAAAAAGAGATTAAGGGGATACAAATTGGAAAAGAAGAAGTGAAACTCTCTATTTGCAGATGATATGATTGTATACATAAGTGACCCACAAAATTCTTCTAAGGAACTGTTATGGCTGACGAACACCTTCAGCAATGTAGAAGGATACAAGATTAACTCAAAGAAATCAGTAGCCCTTCCATACACTAAAGATAGAAGAGCTGAAAAAGAAATAAGGGAAACATTACCCTGTGTAATAGCTGCGAATCGTATTAAATACCTTGCAGTAGCTATAACGAAAGAAGTAACAGACCTATTTGACAAAAATTTTTAATCACTGAAGAAAGAAATTGAAGAGGATATCAGAAAATGGGAAGCTCTACCATGTTCCTAGATTGGTAGGATCAACATAGTAAAAATGACAATTCTACTAAAGGCAATCTATCGATTGAATGCACTGCCCATCAAAATCCCAACACAATATTTTTTAGACGTTGAAAGAACAATACTCAATTTCATTTGGAATAACAGGAAAGCCAGGATTGCCAAAACAATTTTACTCAAAAGAACCTCAAGAGGTATCACCATCCCAGACTTCAAGTTACACTATAGAGCTACAGTAATAAAAACAGCCTGGTACTGGCATAAAAACAAACTTGTGGATCAATGGAATAGAATTGAGGATCCAGATATTAACCCAAAAACCTATGAACACCTGATCTTTGACAAAGAACATTCAATGGCAATGATAGTATATTTAACAAATGGTGTTGGCATAGCTGGATGGAAGTTTGTAGAAAAATGCAAATAGATCCGAGCCTGTCACCCTGCACAAAACTCAAGTCCAAGTCGATAAATGACCTCAACATAAACCCAGCCACTTTAAACTTAACAGAAAAGAAAGTGGGAAATACACTTCTATGAATTGGCATAGGAGACCACTTCCTATATAGAACACCAGTGGCACAGACACTGAGACCAACAATCAATAAGTGGGATCTCCTGAAGCTAAGTAGTTTGTGTAAAGCCAAGGACATTGTCAACAGGACAAAACGACAGCCTACAGAATGGGAAAAGATTTTCACCAACCTTAGAAGTGGTAGAGGACTGATCACTAAGATATATAAAGAACTCAAGACTCTAGAGCCCAAAACCTTGAATAAACCAATCAAAAAATAGGGTTCAGATCTAAAAAGGGAATTCTCAACAGAATTACGAATGGTTGAAAGGCACCTGAAAAAGTGCTCATCATCTTTAGCCATCAGAGAAATGCAAATCAAAACAACTTTGAGATACCACCTAACACCTGTGTAGATTGACTAAGACAAAATGCACAGATGACAGCCTATGTTGGAGAGGATGTGGAGCAAGGAAAACACTCCTCCATTGTTGGTGGGAGTGTATCTTGTTCAACCACTTTGGAATGCAGTATGGTGGTTTCTCAGAAAATTGAGAATCAATCTCCCCAAGGACCCAGCAATACTACTTCTGGGTGTATACCCTAAAGATGCACAGTCATACTCTGAAGACATTAGCTCAGCTATGTTCATAGCAGCATTATCTGTAATAGTAAGAACCTGGAAACCACCTAGTTATCCCTCAACTGAAGAATGGATTAACAAACTATGGTACATCTGTACAATGGAATACTACTCAGCGGTAAGAAAAAATGATATCCTAAAATTTGCAGGCAAATGGATAGATTTGGAGAATATCCTTCTGAGTGAGGTATCACAAACTCAGAAAGATAAGCAGGGGTTGGACTCACTCATTAGTGGTCTAAACAAACAAACAAACAAGAAAAAAGCCAAGCATGCCCAAGCTGCAAACCACAACCACTGAACAGCTTGGGATCAGAAACACCCTGGACTGACTACTCAGATCCCAGTCCCCCTAAAGGAACACCTGACTCACTCTTGAGGGAGGGGGGAGAAAAGTGGATCTGCCAGGAATGGAGACTGAACTAAGCAATATTGGGTCAGTAGGACCATGGGACTGTCTGCTGCCTGCCCAGGAAGGGGATGGGGAGTTTTGGAGAAGAAAGAATGACCGGATGTGGCGGGAGGGGGAAGGGACTTTGAATAAGTATATACAGGGATAGAAAGTGTGACTTCCTCATTCATAATAATAATAAACAGGCAAAACCTTGAAAAAAATGCCACAGTCTGGACTAACCCCATGATCTTCAAAGAGAACTCTTAGCCATCTTTTCTCAGAGCAATTAAAACTTAATTTTATATGCCCATAGTGTCTCTCAATATGAAAACAACCCAAATGCCTCTCTATATCTTAATGGATGTTATAGCTTCATTTTTGTTGCTGTGCTAAAATATCTCCAACTAAAGCAACTTGAAGGAAGAAAGAGTTTATTCTGCTTACAATTCCAGATAAATTACACCATTTAGGGTAGTCAAGGCAGCAGAAACTTGAAGGTAGGTATGTTTGTCATATGATAAAGCAATAACTCTGACCAAATAACTCACTTGATAGCCAAAAAAAAAATACAACAGGAACAATACTGATTGCTAGCTTGCTCATAGGCTCATGCTTAGCTAGCTTTCTTATATAGCCCAATATCACATGTTTAGGGATGATGATGTTTACCATGGGCTGGGCCTTCGTAGATCAATTAATAATTCAATTCTCACAGACATGTCTGAAAGCCAATCTTATTTAAAAAATCCCCCAACTGAGGCTTTAATCTCATATGATTCTAGGTTATATCAAGTTGACAGTTAATGGTAACAACAATAAATAATTGTGAAACCACCATTCAGCAGAAAAAAATGAATGAACTGGTATAGAATCACTTCAGATGAATCTTAAAGACATTATGCTGAAGCAAAGGATCTGTTCTCAAGTTATATATCTTCCATTTAGAAGCCTTAATTAATAAATGAACAATTTAATCATGGAAAATAATACAGTATTTTACCAGATTCTAGACTCTTGTTCTACCACAGGTAGATCATAGGTGCATATATGGATAGATATAGAAAGATAGATATAGAGAGATATACACTTAATGCTGAATTATGAATTTCTGAAACAAATAATATTTATCTTTGGACTTCTGATCTATTCTTCACAGGAGGGAGAGCATAAAAGAATTTTCCATAGTCTGCTGAATATAAGTATAGAGACACTCATGAACAGAATCAGAAACAGAATAAAGATCACATCCTTTCATGTTTCTACATTCTTCAGTTGCCAGAAATAGTAATTTTTCCAGCACATCTTCTCTGAGAAGATTAAACTTGCTTTCACCTCCCATACATTCTAATTGCTGTATCTGTCAGGCAAACTAAAGGGTACTTCCTTCTCATAAGTGGCCTGACTCCAAGAAATTCTAAATCTTGTTGACATGGTCAAGAAGGTTTTCATTGGTTCATCAGCTTTTTCACTAGAAAAATTTGTGATATGTTGGCAAGGTGCTACAAGCCAGATTATAGACCTTTAAAAAAGCTACCAGCAGCAGTTTTTAGATGGGTCTTCTATTATTTCAGATTCTGATGGTTTCAAGACAAATACTCAGAATAATTTTGTAGAAGTCATGCTGTCAAATCTGCAGATCTGAGTAAGCCATGAATTATTATTCTCTCAGTTCAGCAAGTTGCTACACTTTATGCTTTATAGCTTTGAGGGAAGAATGCAGCAATTGTCCATTTGCTAATATTCATAAAACTTGAAGCTGATTGCTGAACACATATCTTTTTCTGCATTTGTGAAGATTGAAGCATTCAGATGGAACTACATTATCTCAATTCATCCAATCAAACTCACTTGACCATCCAAATCAATTATACATCTCATAAATTAAATCAGGTCTTCATTCTAGTCTTGTCTTTCATAAACACATTCATTGTGAAGGCAAATCATATGAAATAAATTAATTCAGCCAAACATCCTTTTGCAAATTAACATTGAATATCCTTTATTTACTCTTTTAGATGGTTAATCCTGTGAACTATTTTCCATAAATCAACTACGAGGCAAATGTGCTTTGCTGGGAGTACTATCCATTAAATTCCCACACTTTCATATTCCATGCACATTCAGAGGTTCATGTGTGGGTATTTCTGTCTATGTAAGTACCCAAGATGGCTTTATAACTCCTGTGGGACACTCTTTGGTATGTCACATAAGAATGATGAAATTGTGAAAAATGGAGAACAAATGCTACTTGGAGAATACATAGTATCATCTGCCTTTGTTATACTAGAGACTTTAACTTAGCAGTTATCAAGGTTGACTACATATGACAACTTCTGATCAGCATTTATGACAGAAAGAGTCAATCAAAATCTCAAATCACAGTTATATACACTTACAATTATTGTACCTCATTTCTTTGAGACAGTCATATTCCATAAGTACTTGATGAATATGAACTTACATTCTTGGAGAAATATGGCTAGGAATTTGGGAAATGATGGTCAAATGACACTTAATTTTGGCTAAAGTGAAGACATAAAAAATATCTAAAGTTTACACATTAAGATGACTATTATTAATAGCAATATATACATATGTATAGCATATTTGGAAATATTACATATATTGATTTTTTTTAATTTTTAAATAAGTTTTCTTCATGTTCTCAATCCATAATTAGGACAACAGAGGCTTGAGAATACTAATTTCTCAAGGTCATTATAGTGATAGGCAACATATTAAAAACCAAAATTCAAGCAATCTGTTTCCAGATCACAAAGAATCACTTCCATTTCTTACTTATATATCTTTTTTTTTCTTGTTTCCACTGACTTTGAATTTTCTTTAGTTTCTGTTTCCTCTCTTTGCACCTAAAGGTGTTACCATGTTTTAGACTTGTTTTTCACCTTGAGCTTGAACCTCTGCTATCAGAAATGTCCTTTATTCCCTTATCCCTATGAGAAAATATGACATATATAGATAGATTTCTGTATCTACCTGTAAAAAAATTTAACTAACAATTAGCCATAGATAACTTGTGCTGGTGTGGATCTGGTATGGATTCTTGTATATTGATACAAATATGAACTTATTCCCTAGGTTTGTTTAAGATAATTTGTATATTGATATAAGTTCAAGTCTATATCTGCAATATTGTGCCTATGCTTCTACCTCTATTAAAAATATTTTGTATATTGATACATATTAATAATACTGTCATTTGCACAACATAATTTCTACCTCTGCTTAAGATGTTTTATATGATATACAAAATTTATTGTTCCTATACTGTATATCTGTTTACAGATTATTTATTTTTATAATATAGACTATTATAAAACTACATATACAACCTCTGTTTAAGATATTTTGTATATTAATACATATTAAAAATATTGTTTTCATTTTGCACTATACATTTCTACCTCTGCTTAAGATGTTTTTTATAATGTCATACTCAAATTTATTGTCACTATATTATACATCTATTTACAGATTATCTATATTTATAATACAAACAATTATAAAACTATATATA
>PVIH01025725.1:0-10482 GCA_004025045.1 Sigmodon hispidus | reverse complement strand
AGCTGAACAAGCTTACACTCCCACCAACAATGGAGGAGTGTTCCCCTTGCTCTGCATCCTCTCCAGCGTAGGCTGTCCTCTGTGTCTTTTATCTTAGCCAATTTAACAGGTGTCAGGTGGTATCTCAAAGTTATTTTGATTTGCATTTCTCTGGTGGCTAAAGATGATGAGCACTTTTTCAGGTGCCTTTCAGCCTTTCGTAATTCTTCTGCTGAGAATTCCTTTTTTAGATCTGAACCCCATTTTTTGATTGGATTATTCAAGGTTTTGGGCTCTAGATTCTTGAATTCTTTATATATCTTAGAGATCAGTCCTCTATCACTTGTAGGGTTGGTGAAAATTCTTTCCCATTCTGTAGGCTGGCGTTTTGTTCTATTGACAGTGTCCTTGGCTTTACAGAAGCTTCTTAGCTTCAGGAGATCCCACTTATTGATTGTTGGTCTTAGTGTCTGAGCCACTGGTGTTATATTTAGGAAGTGGTGGCCTGTGCCAATTTGTAGAAGTGTATTTCTCACTTTCTTTTCTATCAAGTTTAAAGTGGCTGGGTTTATGTTGAGGTCTTTGATCCACTTGGATTTGAGTTTTGTGCAGGGTGACAGGCTCGGATCTATTTGCATTTTTCTACACACTTCCATCCAGCTATGCCAACACCATTTGTTAAATATACTATCTTTTTTCCATTGAATATTTTGGGCCTCTTTGTCAAAAATCAGGTGTTCATAGGTTTTTGGGTTAATGTCTGGATCCTCAATTCTATTCCATTGATCCACAAGTCTGTTTTTATGCCAGTACCAGGCTGTTTTTATTACTGTAGTTCTATAGTATAGTTTGAAGTCAGAGATGGTGATACCTCCTGAGGTTCTTTTGTTGAATAAAATTGTTTTGGCAATCCTGGCTTTCCTGTTATTCCAAATGAAATTGAGTATTGTTCTTTCAAGGTCCAAAAAATATTGTGTAGGGATTTTGATGGGCAGTGCATTGAATCTGTACATTGCTTTTGGTAGAATTGCCATTTTTACTATGTTGATCCAACCTATCCAGGAGAATGAGAGAGCTTTCCATTTTCTGATATCCTCTTCAATTTCTTTCTTTAGTGATAAAAATTTTTGTCAAATAGGTCTGTTACTTCTTTGGTTATAGTTACTCCAAGGTATTTAATACTGTTTGTAACTATAATGAAGGGTAATGGTTCCCTTATTTCTTTTTCAGCTCTTCTATCTTTAGTGTATAGAAGGGCTACTGATTTCTTTGAGTTAATCTTGTATCCTATGTTGCTGAAGGTGTTTATTAGCCGTAGCAGTTCCTTAGAAAAATTTTGTGGGTCACTTATGTATACAATCCTATCATCTGCAAATAGAGATAGCTTCACTTCTTCTTTTCCAATTTGTATCCCCTTAATCTCCTTTCATTCTCTTATTGCTTTAGCTAAAACTTTCAGAACTATATTGAATAGATAAGGGGAGAGAGGACATCCTTGTCTAGTTCCTGATTTTAGTGGGATTGCTTTGAGTTTTTCTCCATTAAGTTTGATACTGGCTGTCGGCTTCTTGTAAATCGCCTTTATTATATTTATATATTCTCCCTGTATTCCTGATCTCTCCAGGACTTTAATTATAAAGGAGTGTTGGATTTTTCAAAGGCTTTTTCCGCATCTAAGGATATGATCATGTGGTTTCTTCCTTTAATTTGTTTATATGATGGAAAGCATTTATGATATTTCATATGTTAAACCAGCCTTGCATTTCTGGGATGAAGCCTACTTGGTCAGGGTGGATGATATTTTTTATACATTGTTGTATACCATTTGCTAAAATTTTGTTGAGAATTTTAGCATCAATATTCATGATGGAAATTGGTCTATAATTCTCCTTCTTTTTTATGTCTTTGAGTGCCTTGAGTATTAGGATAATTGTGGCCTAATAGAAGGAATATGGCAATATTCTTTCAGTTTCTATTGTGTGAAATAGTTGGGGAGTAACGGTAGTAATTCTTCTTTGAATGTCTGGTAGAATTCAGCACTGAAACCATCTGAACCAGGGCTTTTATTTTTGGGGAGGCTTTTAATGATAGCTTCAATTTCCTTAAGGGTTATAGGCCTGTTAGCTAACTAATCTGATCTTCATTTAATTTTGATAGATGGTACCTGTCCAGAAAGCTGTCCATTTCTTCTAGTTTTCCACTTTTGTGGAATACAGAATTTCAAAGTATGATCTGATAATTCTCTGGATTTCCTGGGGGTCTGTTTTTATGTCCCCCTTTTCATTTCTGATTTTGTTGATTTGAACACTGTCTCTCTGTTTTTTGATTAGTTTGGCTAAGGGCTTATCTATCTTGTTGACTTTCTCAAAGAACCAACTCTTAGATTCATTGATTCTTTGTATTGTTCTTTTTGTTTCAATTGTATTGATTTCAGCTCTAAATTTGATTATTTCCTGCTGTCTACTCCTTCTAGGTGAGTTCGCTTCTAATTGTTCTAAGGCTTTCAGCTGAGCTGTTAGGTCTCTAGTGTGAGATTTCTCTAGGTTTTTCATGTAGGCATCTAGCACTATGAATTTTCCTCTTAAGACTGCTTTCATTGTGTTCCACAAGTTTGGATATGTTGTGGATTCATTTTCATTAAATTCTAGGAAGACTTTGATTTCTTTCTTAATTTCTTCCTCAACCCAGATATGGTTCAGCTGAGTGATGTTTAGTTTCGATGAGTTGGTAGGCTTTCTTTGATTTTTGATGTTGTTGAACTCTAACTCTAGTCCCTAGTGGCCTGATACGTAACAAGGGATTATTTTCAATTTTTTGTATCTATTGATATTTGCTTTATGACCAATTTTGTGGTCAGTTTTGGAGAAAGTTCCATGAGGAGCTGAGAAATATGTATATTCCTTTGCCTTTGGGTGGAAGGTTCTGTAGATATCTATGACATCCATTTGCATCATAACCTCATTTAGACTCCTTATTTCTCTGTTGAGGCTCTGTCTGCTTGACCTATCCAAGGTTAACAGTGGGGTATTGAAGTCTCCCATTATTAGGGTGTAAAAATTTATGTGGGATTCAAACTTTAGCAGTGTATCTTTTACATAGGTAGGTACCCGTATATTTGGGGCATAAATATTCAGGATTGAAATTTCCTCTTGACCAATTTTTCCTGTGATGAATAAGTAATGACCATCTTGGTCCCTTTTAATTGCTTTTAGCTTAAATTCTATTTTGTTAGAAATTAGGATGTCAACGCCTGCTTGTTTCTTAGGACTATTTGACTAGAAAATCTTTTCCCAACCCTTTACTCTAAGCCTGTGTCTGTCTTTGTGTTTTAGGTGTGTTTCTTGTAGGCAACAGAAGGATGACTTCTGTTGTTGTATCCATCTTGTTAGTGTATGATGTTTCATAGGAGGGTTGGGTCCATTGATATTAAGGGAAATCAGTGACCAATGGTTGATATTTCCTGCCATTTTTTGGTGGTAACTTTTTTGTATTTCCTTTCTCTGAAGTATTCTTCTGTGGAATTATTGATTGTTTGTGGTTTCATGGGTCCAACTGGGGTCCTTAGGTTGGAGTTTTCCCTCTAATACTCTCTGTAGCGCTGGATTGGTAGATAGGTATTGTTTTAATCTGACTTTGTCATGAAATATCTTGTTTACTCCGTCTATGGTGATTGATAATTTTGCAGGGTATAGTATTCTAGTTTGGCAGCCATGCTCTTTTAGCGTCTATATAACTTCTGACCAATCCCTTCTAGCTTGTATCATTTCCATTGAATAGTCAGGTATTATTCTGTTAGGCCTGCCTTTATATGTAAGTTGGCCCTTTTCTTTTGCAGCTCTTAAAATTTTTTCTTTGTTCTGTATGTTTTGTGGCTTGATTATGATGTAGCATGCTGACTTTTTGGGGGGTCATATCTATTTGGTGTTCTGTAAGCTTCTTGTATCTTTATAGGTATTTCCTTCTTCAGGTTAGGGAAGTTTTCTTCTATGATTTTATTGAAAACGTTATCTGTGCCTTTGAGCTGGTATTCTTCTCCTTCTTCTATTCCTATTATTCTCAAATTAGGTCTTTTCATGGTGTCCCAGATTTCCTGAACATTTTGAGTTATGGCTTTTTTTGGTTTTAGTATTTTCTTTGACCAATATATCTATTTGAGGTACTGCGTCTTCTACTTCAGAGACTCTATCTTCCATCTCTTGAACTCTGCTGGTTATGCTTGTATCTGTGGTTCCAGCTTTTTCCTTCAGGTTTTCTATTTCCATCTTTGCCTCATTTTGTGCCTTTTTTATTGCTTCTATTTCAGTTTTTAGTTCCTGGCATGTTTCTTTCATAGATTTTTTTCATGTCTTCCAATTTTTTGTTTGTTTTTCTTTTCTATTTCTTTAAGGCATTTTTTCATATCTTCTTTGAGAGCTTCAATGATTATCATAAAGGAATTTTTGGTGTTGCTTCATTCTGTTTCCTCTTCATTGCTCAGTTCAGGGCTTGTAGTTGTAGGACCACCACTTTCTTCTGGAGTTATCTTGTTGTTCTTTACATTATTATATATATTTTTGCACTGGTGTCTGCCCATGGCTTTAGTGGTTCACAATTAGGTGTCTCCTAGTCAGTTGTGACACATGGGTTTGTGTGTCTCCTGTCACCTCTGAATAAAAGGTCTGCTCAATCTCTACCTCGTCTCCTGGCAGGGGACTGGATTTCAAGTCTTCAATCCTTTTCTGATTGATCAGTTGGAGGAAGGTGGGGAAGCAAATTTCCTCAGCAGCAGCTGGGGGGACGCTAGCAGACCGAGTTATATCTGTCTGCTACAGAGTGTGTGGGGACAAGCTCCACAGACAGCCTCTGTTCCCGGAACCGGAACCTGACTGGGACACAATTTTTCCTGGCAAGGATTCAGGCACTGGGGCCTGCTGAACCCACCTCACCTTTGGGCAGAGTCTGAGACTGTCTCTCAGAGTCCTCAGTCCTTATCTGTTTGATCCATTGAAGGTGGATGGTCGTGCTAAATCCCTCAGCAGCAGTTGGGGGGGACCCTGGCAGACCAAGTTTATCTCTGTCTGCTACAGAGTGTGTGGGGACAAGCTCCACAGACAGCCCCTGGTCCGGGAACCGGAACTCTACTGGAACACCAGTATAATGTTGATATCTATGATGTTCCAAGTTCTGATGTAGGTATTAAATGATACCATGTGGAAATAATTAAGCCACTTAACCTCATGAATGCATCATCCTTAATTTTTCTTTTGAGACATAACTGAGGTAGAGAAAAAATGATAAAAAATATGATTTGAGACAGTCAACTCATTACTCTCATGGGTAGAAGGAAAAAATTAAATATGACAAAAATACTAGTTGATGGGCTGGAGAGATGGCTCAGGGGCTAAAAGCACTGCCTGCTCTTCCAAAGGTCCTGAGTTCTATTCCCATGGTGTTTCACAATCATCTATGATGAGATCTGGTGCCCTCTTCTGGCCCACTGGGATACATGCAGGCAGAACATTGTATACATAATACATTAATATATATTTTTAAAAGTACTAGTTAGGGACAGGAGAGGGAAGGGAGCTTGAACAAGGATATACATGGATAAAAATATGACTTTATTCATAATAAATTTAAAAAGGAAAAAATAATAAAAAAAAAATACTATTTGACATAACTACATAAGACCTTATTGCTGCAAACATTACACAATTTCACTTAAAGATGAATCAATCTCAAGCCAACTTGGAAACTCCCTCCCTGATACACAGCCTCCATGGAGCCAGAGGGGTCTGTGCAGACTGCTGGAAAGGAAGAACATCAGTAACCTTATCCAACGCTAGGCCATACATGCTACAATACTGACATACAGGAACAATATGCTCACTGATGCAATAACAAGATGGCTATAGAGTAACCAACTGCTCTCTGAATGGATTTATGACTTGTTCCACATGAGGGAAGTTATTTATGATCCAAAGCCCATGGCTGGGAGGGTTAGACACCCTAGGGCAGAAATTGCTGTTGCTGTTGTCATTGTCATTGTCGTTGTTGCTGCTGCTAAAAAGTCATGTTGTCAAAATAACTTCCAAATGTTTGGATATTCTTGTTTATCAACTTGACTATATCTGGATTGATCTAGAAAGGGAAGACACATATGTGATCTGGATCTTGAAGCAGGAAGCCAATATTTCTTTAATCAGGATCTTGAAGTTGAAAGACATAGTCTTTAATCTGGGCCACACCTTCTGATATATATGGAAGCTTACATAAAGATAATGGTAAAAGAAGGCTTTGTTCATCCTTTGACCGCTTGCCTTACCTTGTCAGCACGGCCATTCCTTCATTGATGTAGGACCCTACTTCTTCAAGATTGCAGAATATACAGAGACCAGCTGAGACATCCAGTCTTGTGGAACTGAGAAACTGCTGGTTTCTTGAACTTTCCATTCACATCACATGTATCCATTGTTGGACTGCAGCCTGTAAATCATAAATCATTCCAATACATTTCTCTCTGTGTGTGAGAAACTGCTGGTTTCTTGAACTTTCCATTCACATCACATGTAGCCATTGTTGGACTGCAGCCTGTAAATCATAAACCATTCCAATACATTTCTGTGTGTGTGTGTGTGTGTATGTGTGTGTGTGTGTGTGTGTGTAGATAGAGGGATGTAGGGAGCTGCGTTGTACCACACCCTAAAGGTGGTGCTGGTTTTCGCCTTCCACCTTCCTGATGGGATGGTGAGTGCTCTTGGGAGTAAACAACTCCTTATTGGCTGTAGGCGAGGATGGTGGCTTGCTTCCACACCTCAGGACCTATGGGCGATGTCCACGTGGCTTACTGGGATTGGAGGCCCAGAGGGTATTTAGCCACGAGCGGACTTCCCCCCGGGGTCGTTTGTTGTTCTTGAGAGAGTGAGTCGTTCATCATATGTCTGAGAGTGAGAGTGAGAGTGAGTGAGTGAGAGACAAGAAGATAATTAAAGGCCCGAATAAACTGCAAAGAGAAGGATCCGGTGTTGCGTGTTTCTTGCTGGCGAGGCTGCGTGCGACAAGTGGCACTGAAACCGGGAAGATAAGAACTGAACTCGCGCCAGCGAACAACAGGATTCAGAACTCTCTGCAGTCGGGGGGTGCACCGGTAAGTCCCTGGTGAGTTGGGATCTGCAGTTAGAGCGGGGTAGCTCTGGCCTATAGATGAGGTGGAGAAGAGGGAGCTCACCAATGAGTGAGGGTAACCTCTTGGCGCTAGCGAGTAGCTCCGACCTGTAGGTAAAGGCAGAGAAGAGGGAGCTCACTGACGAGTGAGTGTAACCTCTTGTGGCTGTGGACGAACGACAACCTTGAGCTCAAAGTAAAAGTAACAACAGTTGCAAACTTGAGCTCAAAAGTGAAAGTAAAAGCATTAGCAAAGCTGGGGCTGTTTGGTAAAGTCTCCGAGAAACCTTTAAAGTTACGAAGGAAGGATAAGAATGCCCTTTAAGAAAGGGAAATAGGAAATAAAGGATAAAAGCCACGTAAAGATGGCAGATAAACAGAGAGTCTGGACAAGGGTTATTGTGTTTACTTTTAATTTTTTGACTTTTGGTGAGCTAATTGCAGAAAGACAATTGATTACTAAGGCTGCTAAGTTAAACAAATGCAAGTACTTTGATGATGTTTTGACTTTGAAGTCTGTTTGTAAGAATATGTTACTTGGGAAAGGAGTTTCTGATTTTGTCTCCATGGAGGTTCAAAACCTGTGGATTAGTTCTAGGCAGGTGCGGTTCCATTTGCCGAGGCCACTTGAAGCTGATAGGAGGTAATATTGAAGATCAGCGCTATGGTGAGGCAGTGGAAAGTGGCCAGGCCGCCTTAGAAATGTTACAGGAGGAGAGATCAGAGGCAGGCAATGAAGGACGGAGTAAAAGGGGAGAGTTGTGCCCCGACCTTGATGATATAGAAACTCCTGAGTCTACAGACTCAGAGGAAGAGCTGCTGTCTCGCTCATAGAACAGATAAAAAGAACAAAAATGAATGAATGAAATGAATGAATGAAATGAAAATGAAATGAATGAATGAAATGAAAAGGAGGATCCAGATAGAGAAGAATGCTGCAGATTCCCAGCATGTCAAACCGTGCCTTCGGCTCCCCTTCCCTAGCAGAAGGTGGGAATTGTGGTTTAGGGCATGCTTTCAGCCCAGGGGCATGGAAGGCAGTCAGAAAAGAGTTACGCTTAGCTTATCCAGTGTTCAAGATCCACAAGGAAATCGGATACGAGGAGCCCTTAGATTTCAAAGTGATAAAATCTGTGGCTGACTCAGTACGGACTTACAGGATCACGGCCTCATTCACAGTAGCCCAGGTGGAGGCTTTTAACAGGCACTGCATGACACCCAATGATTGACAGTCATCCTAAGTGAGAGCAGGTGAGCCTAAGTTGTTTACATTCCAGCCACCTGGAGAATTTCCACCTGAGTGCTATGCCTTGGGTATATGTTTGAGCTTGAGGCACTCAGTAATCGGCATTTGGCATTCTCCCTGCACGAATGACCCAGCAGTCTTGTAGGTCTAGTCATCATGTCTTTAAATCTCCAGGCCTGGGAGGCCAGTGTACTTTGAATAATCTTTCTGCCAATGTAGCACAAGCCCCAGAAACAATATGGCAATTTTACCTGTGCTATGGATACACCCTAAGGTTTCCCTAAATAAGAGCATCGAGCATTATCCCACAGCTGTTGCTGACCCTGATGGTGCAGATAAGTGCTTGCCATAATCGCAGCCATTTCATTGGCTGCCATAGGAGCCACAAGCCATATCGTGCAGACTGCGCAAACTTTGAATGCGGTCTTAGCTAATGTAGTACAGGCTCTAGACATACAAAAGAATCTTATTGCTCAGTTAAAAAAGGGCTTGATGGTTATTAATCAAAGGATTGACCTGGTCCAAGAGTAGATTGATACTCTTTGGCAGCTGGCCTAGCTTGGCTGTGAATGGAAGTTTCCAGAATTATGTGGGACTAGTGTACAATATCAGAACTTTATTCATGCTGCAAATCTGTCTAAACAGTTGTCAAGTTATCTTTTAGGAAATTGGATTGGTGAATTCGAAAACTTGATGTCCCAGCTGAGAGTGACCATGGTGATCGTGAATTCTACAGGAGTGGATGCTGGACCTGGCAGAGGGACTGGCATCCTGGTTCTCTGCCACTGTGGATCACCAGAAAGAGTGGGCAGGAATGGGAGCTCTGGTGAGCCTGATGGTGTGGATATTCCTAGTTTGCCTGTGGTGCATTTGCCATGTTAGGTTCCTTCAGTGTCGCAATGCAGCCACGGTTGTCCAAGCATTTTCAGCCATTTGAGTCAGTCAGTCCCCCTAAGTTTGCTTGGCCTCCCTAAAGGAGAAGCCTTAAGAATGTTTTGCAGGATTGCTTCCAGTTCCGCTCCCGGGACCAAGGGCTCTCTGCAGAGTCCCAGCGAACTCTGGAGCAGGGGCAGCTAAACTCTGCCCCTGACCACACCCACAGCTCCTGCTGAGGGAATCTGCACGACTCCCCACCACGACCTCGAACTGAGCAAACCAACTACAGGGTTCTCTGAAGGACAGATTCAGACCCTGACCAGAGGTGAGGAGAGATCAGCAGGCCTCAGCGCCTATATCCTAGCCTGGAAGGGACAGTTGAGCTCCCATTGCTTTCGGTTCCACTCTTGGGACCAAGTGCTCTCTGCAGAGTCCCAGTGCACTCTGGAGCAGGGGCAGCTAAACTCTGCCCCTGACCACACCCACAGCTCCTGCTGAGGGAATTTGCATAGCTACTCACCACGACCTCGAACTGAGTGAACCAACAACTGCAGGGGTCTCTCTGCAAGACAGAATCAAACCCTGATCAGAGAGGTGACAGGAGGCACACAAACCCAAGTGCCACAACTGACCAGGACCCATCTAATTGTGAACCACTGAAGCCATGGGCAAACGTCAGTGCAAGAAATTACATAATAATACAAAGGACAACATGGTAACTCCAGAAGAGAGTGGTGATCTTACAAATACAAGACCTGAACTGAGCAATGAAGAGGAAACAGAAGGAAGCAACACAAAAATTCCTTTTTGATGATCATCAAAGCTCTAAAAGAAGATATGAAAAAAAGCCTTAAAGAAATAGAAGAAAATACAAACAAAAAATTGGAAGAGATGAACAAATCTATGAAAGAAACATGTCAGGAACTAAAAGCTGAAATAGAAGCAATAAAAAAGGCACAAAATGAGGCAAAGATGGAAATAGAAAACCTGAAGGAAAAAGCTGGAACCACAGATACAAGCATAACAAACAGAGTTCAAAAGATGGAAGATAGAATCTCTGAAGTGGAAGACTCAGTAGCTCAAATAGATATATCAGTCAAAGAAAATAGTAAAACTAAAAAAGCCATAACTCAAAATGTTCAGGAAATCTGGAACACCATGAAAAGACCTAATTTGAGAATAATAGGAATAGAAGAAGGAGAAGAATACCAGCTCAAAGGCACAGATAATGTTTTCAA
>PVIH01025724.1:0-20104 GCA_004025045.1 Sigmodon hispidus | reverse complement strand
TCGAGCTTTAGCAGTGTTTCTTTTACATATGTAGGTGCCCCTATATTAGGAGCATAAATATTTAAGATTGAAATCTCCTCTTGACCAATTTTTCCTTTGATGAATAAGTAGTGACCATCTTGGTCCCTTTTAATTGCTTTTAGCTTAAAGTCTACTTTGTTAGATATTAGAATTGCAACCCCTGCTTGTTTCTTAGGACTATTTGACTGGAAAATCTTTTCCCAACCCTTTATTCTAAGCCTGTGTCTGTCTTTGCAGTTGAGGTGTGTTTCTTGTAGGCAACAGAAGGATGGCTGAGTGACAGGGACAGTGATAGAAAGGAGAGGTCTCATAGACAGGTATGAAGACCAATTAGGAAATGGGGATTTCTTCTCAGAGTGATGCAAAGCACAAAAGCTTCAAGGCAGTATGAATAGAGTGCATGAATAGGTTCAGGTTCAAGGATTAATCTTCTGCTGGATCTAAGCAACCAAGAGGTGGTTTCCATGTCTCAAGATGGAGACAATGGTGCTTATGCCAGGGTTAAAGTAATGACCTTGTAACAAGGACATTAATACAAATTAACATGAATTTCTGACAAATCTTCCACATTGAAAAACAAAAGCATCATTGGGCTAGAGAGCAAGGACTTGGTGATGGGAAAGTGAGGAATGAGGTATGTATAGGAAGTACATTGATGTCAGATTCGGGAGCACTTGTCAAAGTGAATGTTGAAAACAGGGGGAAAGAAGTTAACCAAAGATGTCTCATGGCCTATTTTGGTTTCCTACTGCTGTGATAAAAAACTGAAAAAAAAAAAAAAAAACAGTAACTTGGGGAACAAAAGGTTTGCTTTAGCTTTCATGTCCCAATCACAATGCATCCTTATAGGAAGCCAAGATAGAAAATTGAGTAGAATAGAACCCTGAATGCAGAAAGTCAAGCAGAAGCCATGGAGGAATGTTGCTTACTGGCTTGCTCATCATGGCTTGTTCAACTTGCCTTTTAATATAACCCAGGACCAGCTTCTCACAGTTAGCACTGCCCATCATGGGCTGACCCTTCCGTATCAATAATTGTTCATTGCTCTAGAAGTGGTAGGACCTCGGAGAATGAAGTCTAAGCGGACTATAATTTCATGTAACAGCCAATTTTATTTAGAATATCAGATGATTTAAACCCAGAGAACCAAGAAAGGTCACTTGAACAAAGTTCTCAGGAGTTCAAGCTGTATACAATCACAAGGACAAACTTCATGTGGCAAAAACATGTTTTTCCATAGAGGCATCTGAACAAATAACAACAGCCAGTTTAATGGATAATCTGAAGTAAACTCACTCCTATTTGCTACACCTGGAGGAGTCAAAAAAAAAATTCCAAGAATAATCCCATGCTTTGAAGAAACTGAGGTCCCAAGACTCTTGTCTTGCTTCCTTGAAATTTTCTCATAAGAACTCAGAATTCTCAACTGACCACATTCTTGGACAGTGTTCAGTAAATTAGTAATCAAGAAAATGCAGCCCACAGGCTTGCCAACAGGCCAGACTGATAAAAATATTTTTGATTTTTATAAATTCTTTGTATATGTTTGTTTTGGAACTGCTCAGTCAATACAATATTGCTTTAATATATGGTTCCAGGAAGGACCATTTGGTATGGCTAACCAATTGAAATACTTTTCCAACTAGTTATATATACTTATTGCTTTAATTATCACCATATTCTTCATTGAACTATTTTTATTAACACAAAACCACAAAAGGCAGTTCCATTGTCACACAGCCTCACTATCCATACCTGAGGACATAATGCTTCTTTGGAAAATGGATGGTCAGTTTCTCTCACATCCATAGACCATCAATTATTTTAGAAAGCAGAGAAAAAAGAAATTTCAGAGTGTCCCTCCATCCTGATCTAATTTTTTATCTATGAAGACTAAAAATATTATAGATAAAGCACATTCTTTACACATTTCTTTAAGCTCACCTTAGAGAAAAATCCTACTAAGCAAAATATCTGAGAAAGGCAGATTAATTTGCCAATGCTATGAGCTTTATAGTAGATAAAAATCAAATTACTTGATTTAAAAAGAAGCAGGTAGAAGATGGGAATCTTGGGCATCCCACCTCCATCTGTATCTCTCCTTATCTAGCCCACCATCATAACATGATGCTGAACAGTGGTCCTCTTGACATATCCATAGGGAATAAAGGAGCAGTAACACAGAAAATAATTGCCACACAGCACACATATCTTTCAGCTGCCCTCAGGATATAAAATGCAGCAGGGTGCCTTTTGTGAGATGGCTGAAGGGAAGCAATTATTTAGAACCATGCTCTTTATCAACATCCCTGAAGCAGAATGCAAAATGAATAACAGATAAATGGATGTCACTTTAGGCAATGTGCCTCTAAAAATAAAAGCAAAGGACAAATATCTATCTTGAGTTTGGTTGTTTCCCATCCCCCCAATGGCTAGAGAGATGTCAGTGTAGCAGGCTATTCCCACAAACAGAAAAAAAGAAAGGTATCATAAGAAAATATGGCCTCATCTCTCTAAAGGCCAGTGGGTCTTTAAAACCCCAGGGTGCTGTGTCTGACCCCTCCAGTGCCTCCTTAGATGGAGATCACTTCATGAGGCTTGCTTGCCACATGAATTTTTCAGGATTATTCCAATGCTTGGAACCCTTAGACCTCTGGATGTTTGACAGGGACTGATCATTCATCCCTGCCCTGCAAGAAGCTAAATTTATCATTTTTAATTGACAAGATAGTTGTGAATTTCAGCAAAGCCAAATAGGAGAAAGATCAAGAGTCACTGAAATGCTGCCAGCAAAGGTCTGTTTCTCAAAAGGGCACTGTGTTCTGCAGGAAGCCCACATGAAGCAGGCATATTTCTGAGTGTTTATTTCTTTATGCAGACATGCCTTGTTACCCACGTCACCTGTGAGTCATGGAAATAACATTTTAACTGGTAATTACACATTTTCTCTCAGCAATACAGAAAAATGATCATGTGAGAGGTACAGTCCCAAAGGTTCTGTTTCCTGGGGCGGGGGGGGGGTGTCACAGGTTTCCTCTCTTTCTATGATAATGAACATTCCAAACATAAGATTTCAGAACAGAAAGGAAGTCTATGGGATTTTAAAGGTTCCAAAACCCAACTGCTCTAACATGAAAAGCTGGAATGTCCAAGTTAACCACTGGCAGAAAAAATGGGTCCTGAAAATACCTTCAGGAGCTGCCCATGCACAGCTGCACAAGGATACTCTTCACATCAGAGTAACCAAAGGACAAGAAGGATGCAGGGAGTGTTTACATACGTGATACATCTGAGAAAATACAGTCATGAGAGCAGAGACAGGACTAAAAGTTCAGCACGTGACAACAAGCAGCATTTATGCTAGAAAAGGACATGAGGAACTCATGTGCCTCGATTGTTAGATTTATTTTTATTTATGAGTATGTGTGTGTGCCTGTGAGAGGTGTGCCTTCAGAGGACAGGAAAAGACATTGGATCACCTTGGAGCAGGAGATAGAAGGGACTATGATCTACTTAGTGTGGGTACTAGGAACCAAAATCTGGTTCTCTGCAAGAGCAATATGTATTCTTAGTTGCTGGGCCGTCTCCCTAACCCCATCTGTCTGTCTTAGAGTTTCTATTGTTGTGAAGAGATACCAAGACCACAGCAACTCATATAAAAGAAAGCATTTAAATTGAGGTGGCAGCTTACTATTTCAGAGCTTCAGTCTATTATCATGGCAGGGAGTGTGGTGGCTAGGAGTATGGCAGAATGCAGGTAGACATGGTGATGGAGAATTCTACATCCTTATCCAATGGCAACAGAAAGGGAACTGTCTCTCTGGGTATGACTTGAGCATATATGAGACTTCAAAACCCACCCCCATAGTGACACACTTCCTCTATCAAAATCACACCTACTTCAATAAGCCACACCTCCACTCACTTTGGGGGCCATTCATTTTTATGCTGCCATACCATCCTATCTTTATTGAACCAGAGGAAAAAATTGTCCATATGACAGCATTAGCCTGGATTAATCCTCTTCACAGAGACCTAACCATTACATTCTTCCTCATTTTAACTACACTAGCATGGAACAATACCTCTTGACTGGATACCTCTGCATTACCAAGGAGTGTGTGTCCATATGCTAAGATGTTCTGATTTGAGGTTTATTTAAACCTATAAATATTTCCATGCTCATATTATGACTTTCAAAAAAGGATCAGATGAATTCTTGCCTCCAATCTCCTTTGGGGATCATCTCCTAAAATTCTGTTAAGGTGATGCTTCTTTTAAGTGTTATAACGGTTCCAAGAACTACTGTAGCGGAATGGGTTCTAGGGATGCAGAAGGTGCATGTGACCTAACAAAAGAGAGTGAAAAAATACTTGAGGTCCCCTAGTAGGTGGTCTCTGGCCAGTGGGGATCACTATACAGCTTTCAATTCAATCCCAACTTGGTTGTATGGAAGGAAATTACACAATTCTAAAATTTTCATGGCTTTTAAAAACAGCTTCTGGTTCACAGGCCAGCCCCAGAGTATGCAGAGGCAAAGAATATACATTTGCTAGGAGTATCCACGCCTTCCTAGGTTCCACATGTCATGGATTATGTCCCAGAGGGAATCACAGAAATAATTATGGGGGAAAGAACTTGATTTTCCCCCTTGTAAATCTCAGGGCTTTAGGGGATCAGGGTGGAAAGAAGAAATGGTGTTTGGTAACCTATATCACATGTGTCTGCAAGCTTACTCTGCCCTGTTTAATAACAAGGATCCTGTCAGATGACTCAACAAATAAGAGATTAGTAAACGAGGTCTGTAAAACTAAGTTCCAAACTCAGAGGGACTCTAGAATCCCCTGGCAACCCACCCATTTGCCCTAGAGAAGGACTATGTACGTTCCACCTGTATTGTTTCCTTGGAATAGAAAAGGGAGTTCCAAGATGGGCACTCAGTTTTCTGTGATGAGAACACATCATTCATCAAGTCCTGTCTTCTGACTTTGAGGCTGACCCATAGCCCTCCTGGCTCCAACTGAATGAGCTGCCCTGTGAAGTCCCTTGCTAAGGTTTGAAATAAATCATAAAGATCTTGAATAAGCGAAGAAAGAGCACATATCCGAAGCAGATCTGGCATGCTGGTTTTAGGTGTTGTCATAGAAACTGAAAAGGGCAAACGGAGCATCCTTGATGTGCTCAACTTGCCATGTTAAACATCAGGAATTGCCTCCCATCAACCACCTGATGTAGCACGCCTTCTGTTTCTCACAAGTGGGGAGTCTAAGTGAAACCTGTCGCCGAGGTGCTGAATTTAAGCAACTGAGCTCAGGTGTAACTTTCAGGAGTATGTGTTAGGATCCCTATGGCTTTGTGGCTGTGGACCAGAGTTGTCAGAGGTTAAGGTTAAACCAGGATCACATTTGCAGACCAAAGGGGGCAGATAGAAGGCAGCTGCCAAGTGAGAGAAGTCAGAAGGTTTTCCAGGTGGAGTGGTGACAGGGGACAGACAGCCCAGACAAAAATAGCTGCTATTTCTCAGCATGTAGCCAAGCCACTCCAGCCAGAAGCCATCATACTTCCTCAAAATCAGATCACCGGGGTCAATCTGAAACTCTACCAGAAAAACATGTAGACTCCTAGAAGCCTGAGCAAATGAATAAAACAGCATTTGTTCTGAGTAGAAACCAGTTGGCGTCAAAGAGCGTTCCCATAACAGACATCTGAAGTAGTGTGATAAGGTTAGAGCCATCAGTTGTCAGTGTCTAGCCAAAAGGAGCTGTCCTGGGAACATTTGTCTAGACATCATTCTGCTCCAGCATAGGCTTATGTGTTTGAACATTTGGTCACCAGACAATGGTGCTGTTTTGGAAGATTGTGTGACCTCTTGGAGGCAAAGGAAGTGAGTCATTAAGGCTAGGCCTTAAGACTTTATAGTCTGGCCCTACTTCCTGTCTGTTCTCTGGCTACCTGGCTGGATGGAACGCCAGGATCTTACACTGCTATCACCAGGCCTTCCCCACAATTATGGACAGTATCCTGAAAACTGTGACCTCACACAAACTCGTCCTCTGATAACAACTTCTTGTCAAGCATTTTGTTATACCACACAATATATCAAATACATTGTCACCCCCAGCCCCCTCCACACACACACACACAATCATTTTTGCAAAATATACCAGCAACCAGAGACCCTACAATTCAGAGTTTTATTTTCTTATCTTTATTGTTCTATTTTCAACCTCACAGAAAAAAATGTCCATGAAATTCTAATGTCCCTTTCCTCCTTTTTGCCCCTAATTCCAGTCTTCAGAATACTCTTCTCTCTCTCTTTTTTTTTTTGCCAGAGAAATATGATACTTCATGCTATAAAAACAGCTACTTGCTCAGCCTTCCTTGTTTCTGCTTGGGTCAGACTTGCAATTGCCTGTAGTCAGTCAAGTATTATATTCAGTTTACATTTCAT
The DNA here is from genome assembly GCA_004025045.1 of Sigmodon hispidus. Classification (NCBI taxonomy): domain Eukaryota; kingdom Metazoa; phylum Chordata; class Mammalia; order Rodentia; family Cricetidae; genus Sigmodon; species Sigmodon hispidus. The sequence continues at coordinate 13,632 of PVIH01025724.1, read as the reverse complement.
ATCTGTGACAGCTATACCAGAGACTGGGTAAGTTATAGCAAAAAAAATATCTACTTAGCTCATGTTTCTAGACTATGAAATGACCAAAATGAATGGACTGCATTTGGTGAGGATATTTTGGCTCTGTCATACCATGTTCAAAGAAGGAAGATAGACAGATGATAGGTAGATAGATAGATGGGTGGGTGGGTAGATGTGTGTGTATATATATATATATACATATATATATATGGATAATAGACAGAGAGAGAAAGGGAAGGACAGAGAAGGGGTGGAGGGAGTAATAAGGAATTACACTTGCCTTATAGCACACCCATTTCTCCAGTAACTACATAATATGAGGTGAAAGCTCCCAAGATTATTCCCTTCATTCTCCTATTCTCTTGATGCTACTGCCTTGGAAATAAAATATCCACCTATGAAAGTGAGAAGGACAATTCAAATCAAAGAGGTGGATCTCGAGGCCTAGACTTTATTACAGATATGGATCAGGTCTTGGTGTAGGAAAAAAGCCACAAAGAAACTGAGAGATCTGGAAAAGGGAAAAGTTCATTAAAATCCAGGGTACCATATGTAAATCTTGTGATCATTTGTTCTGCCAAGATAAGATGCTCTAACACCACTTGGAAAAGCCTAGGGCTCATAGCAGAAGATCTGAAGAAGAGTCTTACCCGTTTGTCTACGACAGAATGTCACAGAACAGGCTAAGCCTGGGAAATTCTTCCTGGGTTTGGTAAGAAATGGAAATGCATTTTTAAAATCCAAGTGCAGTTTTACAGCACCCTGATTTGTAGTGTGATTCATTTGTCGTAACCACTGGACATCTGTGTGTACAATGTCAAGGGCATGCATCCAAGTGAGGGCATGTTCTGAAGAAGTCTGGAATTTGTGCAAAAATTTTTCATGCTAAGCTAAATTATTGGAAAGGCAAAAATGTTGCTTAATGGAAAATATCCCAGGAAGCACAACACACATCTCCCCAGGATTGCTGGTGGCTGAGTAATTTGACTTTGCTATTATCATGGCTGAAAAGACAGAGAATGTATTTCATGTTGTCTTAGCACATAACTTTTGAAATAGTTTCATCTTAACTTTTCCAAATCCTTCTCTTTGAATTCTTCATTCTTTTCTTCCTTTGAATCAAGTTGGATTAATGGAGGGAAATTACTCACAGATTACTCAAAGAACTTGCTTTGGAGGTTCATAGATATAGTTGTTCTGTGAATCTAAGAGATTCTGGCAAAGAAATTTGGATAGCATAAAGAGAATATTTTAAAAAGGTATTGAGGTGATATTTTGTTTGTGATCTAACAAATAAAACTTCCCTGAAGATCAAAGCAAGTCACTAGTTAACCATGGAGGCCAGGCAGTGGTGGCACACACCTTGATCAGGAATTCAACGAGACCCTGGGCTACACTAGATGGATCCAGTCTAAAAGAGAAATTGAGCCAGGCAGTGGCGGTTTATGCCTTTAATCCTAGCACTTGGAATCTCATGCCTTTGATCCCAGTAATTGGGTGGCACACACCTTTAACCCCAGCACTAGGGAAGTGAAGACAGAAAGTGATGTGGCTGGTCAGAGAAAGAAATGTAAAGCGGGAAGAGACAGGCACTCATCCCCTCCCATTTTGGTCTGAGGATTCTTAGAAGTAAAAAAGTCTCCAGTAGCTGCTCCTTTGTCTCTAATCTTTCAGCATTTACCCCAATATCTGGTTCTGGGTTTTAATTGTTACAGGGTGATGATCACAATATTATTACCAATGGACAGAAGAAGAAAAAAATTCCTGGGAATAGGAAAGGAAGCAGAAAGGCTGACATTGCTAGGCCTGGGCTAGGGGTGGGGCAAGAGAAGATAGATGTTTAAATAGTTTCTAATGGGAGCATGGATGCATTCAGCTCAGGTATGCAGCCAACCCAAAGCAGCTCTACAAGGAAGACCACGAGGAAGTTGATAACCAATTAACTCTGAATGCTTTCTGGCAGGCAGCACTTGGACCATCACATGACCATCATTATGGATCAAAGCCACCTGCTATCAGCCTATAAATGGAAGCTTTGGTGGTAGCTGCTTGGGAGTCCTCATGGGAAGATAGATTCTATGTTGGCTACCACGTACAGTTCACCAAGCCTTGAACTTGCTATTTGTTCTACCCTTCACTGTTTTCACCAATAACTAAAACCAAACACATGATCAGGAATCCACATTACCCTTGGCATTGACTGAATAACCAAATTCCCTAGTGGAAGCTTGCAACCAGTGCAATTTTCCCTTCAGTTCATTGAAAATCCAGAAGGCATGTTGATTTCATCAATGTGAACTTTATGTATATAAATGTTTAAGGGATGTAGCAATTAGTGTGGTGTAGTCTCTGTTTTAAATTTCTTTTTATTTAAGAAATTTTTATGTTTTTAACTCGTACTTTTTAAAATTTTATTCATTTATTCATATTTATTTATTTTATGTGTATGAATGAGTGTTTTGCCTGCATATATATGTAAGTGTATTCCTGTGTGCTGTGACTGGGGAGTCTGTGAATCACATTCCCTAGTACTGGAGTTACAGATGGTTGTCCACCTCCTCCATGTGGGTGATGGGAACTGAACCCATGTTTAATACAAGAGCAGCAAGTGCTCTTTATGTTCTTCAGTACCGAGCCATCTTTCCAGCCCATAATATTATATTATCTTTTCCCCACTATTTACACACACACACACACACACACACCAGAGAGAGAGAGAGAGAGAGAGAGAGAGAGAGAGAGAGAGAGAGAGAGAGAGAGAGAGAGAGAGAGATCATGTAGAAAGACAAAGAGAGAAAAGAAATGCAACTGTGCTTTCAGTTGAAAAAGTCCTAAACAACTTTTTAGGATACCATAACCCAGAATGAGTAGGCCCTGGTGACATCTGTCTCTTATCTTCTCAGTGACACTCAAACCAACTACCAAGTTTCAGGCCTTTAGACTTTTCTCAAATTAGTCACCTCAGTGAGGCTTATAAAGGAGGAAAGCTATGGTGGGCAAAGAACTGCTACTCCTTCTGTGGAGGTGGAGGATGGCAAGCAAACAAGCATTTCTATGTATGTGTGTGGATACAGGAATGGATGAGCAGACAGTGCAACATGGATGGTGATCTTGTCAGAATGGTTGGACAGTAGAGTCTACCCGACTCTCCCATTGGTGTAATCAAACCCCAGTCCAGAGGAAAAGAAGCCTAAGTCTTAAACCACTGGACTCTGAGGTAGCTAGCACTCGGTAGGCTCTTGAGTCAGGGTCTTGAAGTTTTTATCCAGGGCCTGTCTCACTTAGCTTCGAGACCAAGCCTGTGGCCTTGTTGAACTGGCTGTTTGTGCTGGTTAGGTTTTTGATTGCACTTTGTTTATTTATTTGTTTGTTTTTGTCAACTTGACAGAATCTAAAGTTTTCTAGAAAGAAGAACTCTTAACAGAGAAAATGCCTCCACAGGACTGCCCTGTAGGTGAATCCATAGGGAGATTTCTTGTTCGATTTGTTCAGGGTGAAGGAGGACCCGGTCCATAGTGGGTGGTGCCACTTTGGGGCAGGAAAAACAGACTAAGCAAGCCACTAACAATGATCCTTCATGGCCTCTGCATCAGTTCCTGCCTTGAAGCTGCCCTGACTACCCAGGATGATGGACTACATTCTGTAAGAGGAAACAAACCCTTTCCTCTCCAGATTGTTTTTGGTCTTGGTGTTTACACAGCAGTAGAAACAAGCAAAGGTGGTAGCTCTCTCCAAGAAACTGTTTGTCCTGTTGCAGGGCTCACTGGCTTTTCTGCTAGTGGCACACTGACACTTTCGGACTATAGTTTACTTCATGGAATTATGGGGTGAGGTCTAGCCTGTAACATCTAAGTCATAGATCACTGTGAAAAATCAATCTTATCAGAACATGAAGTCATGAAAAAATAATTTAAGTTTGATTTGCTGTCAAATATCTTAAATCAGGTAGATTAGAAAATAAAATTTAGTGCTACAGTCCTGATCCTGGTGTGGTTTGCAGGAAGCCTTGATTTAAATCTGTGGCACCTCAAAAGTAAAGTAAAATAAAATGATTTTATAATATAAATGATCCATGTCACAGACATGAAGCTGTAACAGAAAATAAAAATCAGAAACTTGCCTTATGCATTTGCCATTTCCATGACCTTGGCATTGATTAACTACCAAAGCTCATCAAGGGGTACCTGAGACTAAAGGGTCCACCACATTTGGAATCTCTGCATCATCCATTGTTTAAAAGCAAATAGGCCAAGATTTCCAGCTGGACGCCACACTGAGATATCTCCTTTTAACTTCCCTTGGACAGAAAGAGTTCTAGCCACAGTGGAGCAACATTTCTACCCAGTACCCAGTGGGTGGGGCTGACTCAGAGCTGCCTCCATCTCCCAAGGACTGGGGTTACAGGTATTTCCCGTCATAGCCAGTATAGATAGTGCTGGGAATTGGACCCAGGATGCTGTGGATGCTTAGCAAACAGTCTCTCAACTGAGCTTTTCCCCAGTTCTTTGTTTTTGCTTTGTTTTGCTATATAATGCTGACTAGGCTGATGATAATCACTGTAAGGCCCAGGCTGGCCTCAAACTTCTAATATTTCTCTTGTCTTGGCCTTTAAAGTGCAAAGATCACAAGCATACATCAGCTAATATAGCTGGAAAAAAATGATACATTTTTGAGCATAAGTAAGCCCAACCATAAGTCCTTCCAGTGTGTGGAAATGATCATAAATCAGCCTCTGAGACCACCAGAAGGCCACAAACAATGGGCACTCATAGTGGTACTTGTCCATCTTTAGCAAAAAAAGTAGAATTACTGACTCCACTCCATAAAAGCATCAGCTAAGCCGCTATGCTACTTGCCAGGTTCAGCTGGGAAATATCACTTAGAAGAAATATCTTCATTTGTTTGTTTGTTTTGCTTTTTGCGGTTTGCTTATTTTTTTTTTTAGAATTTTCATGAGTATTTTATAATCAGTGTACTCCATATCAACTAGTTTTAAGATATTTGCTTCAACTACAGTATATAATTACAAAATCTCACAAAGTGACATATTTGCTTCTGTCTTTACCCATTCTGCTGTTTCTTACTTTCTAAAGGCCCAACTCCACTAGCATCTTGATGCCAACACGTTAACTATTTCCCACCCCTATGCAAACAGAGCAGGGTCATCTTTGCTAGATGAATTTAGAAATGTCAAAAAGATACACTTAGGCACCTCAGCTATTCCTCTCACTGATATTAAAATGTGGTTCATCTTGTCTCTCTCTTCTTTTGCAGAAGCAATGCCATCTCAGTGGGGATATGGTGGGTAGGACTGTCATGCATGTCCGCTCAAAGCACACCCAGAGCTAGCCAATGATCACAGAAGGGATACAGCTCACATGCCCACCCTGCCCCCTGTACTCATATTGGCCCCACATCTCCTCAACTTCTTTTTTTTTTTTACTTTATTTATTTATTTGCCTTGGTGTTTGCCTAGAACTGGAACTACAGACAGTTGTTAGCTGCCATGTGGGTGCTGGGAATCGAACCCAGGTCCTCTGGAAGAGCAGACAGTGCTCTTAACCGCTGAGCCATCCAGCCCCTCCTCAACTTCTAAAGTATTCTTTTGCTATTTTTTTCCAGAAAATTACATTAATCAGGCAGCCTTTCTGTGAGATGAATGGAAGGGTCCAACATCCTATTTCATTGACTATATACCCTAAGAAAATTTCATGAAAAACATAACCAAGGATGATCCACACAGGGCATATAGAGGACATGTTGAGCTGTCTTCCTTACTAACACATTACTGCAAATCCATTTGCTATGAATTACACTGTGAGAGAAGGATACGTGATAAGAAGTCACTCACGTGGGCTGGCCTTGGGAGAGGGGTGGGCTCTGTCCTGGATGAGAGCTGAACATTGTGGCCCTGTGTGGGATGGGAAGACAGTAAGGGTAGTTAGAGGAGGTAGGAGGCTGCCATGTCCTGGGGACACCCTTCCCTAGAATTCAAGGAGCAAGGCTCCCTGTGCAGGAGGCAGTTTATGGTCAGGGAACAGATTCCTCAAATGCCTGTTGAAATGGGACTGAGATCATCACTGCCAGGATTTCAAGCCCTGTGCTTCTTTGTTCCTCATCTTTTTCTGTTATAGAAAACAAGCCATTGGAGGCATGAAAACATATTGCTTTTTTTTTCCTTCCCACTTTCCTCTGAAAGCATACCGATGTCATAGAGATATAGAAATCACACATAGCAGGACAGCTGGCACTACAGAGCTGGAGAAGGTCTCTTTTTTGGCAGGCTTTGTTTACACTGGCTTAGTGCCTGTCCAAAGTCTTGAGGTCTGGGAGACGTGATTAATAATTGGCAGACAGTCCGCTCCTCAGGTGATTCTCCTATCATCTGGAGGAAGCTTGGGAGGGAGGTGTGAAGGTTGCCTGAAAGTGGAGAGAATGCAGCCTGGGCATGAGATCTCTTTTCGACAGTGATGCTGAGAGCTTGCCATCTGCTTTCAGAGCCATGATCTGTACTAGCATAGGATGCTGAGGGCTGTGAGCTCAGCATGCTCTCCAGGCTGACATTCCCCTGCCCTCCACCATATTACCCCGACTTGCTCCTCAGCACCTGTTAGGAGGCTATGCAAAGGGCTTGTTTAGTGGGGCACAGTCCCTTACTAAGGAGACTTCTGGAGTAAGCCAAGGCTGTATATGCCCTCTGTCTCCCCGCCCCCTCCTCTATCTTCTTTAGCCATCTTTCATGTCTAACTACTGTTCATAGGTCAACAGCTACAGAATACCCAACAGCCTGAAGAAACATTCAAGTGTTAAGTCCCAACTAAACCAGGTGAATTTGAATGTACATTTTTCCAAAATCTTCAAATAATTCCTCTCCTTCTCTTGCATTTGAGAACACAACGTTAAATGATCATTTGACAGAAACTTTTGTTTACAATGTTAGGAAGAAGCCCCCCAAGACAAACTTCCCCACACATTTTTTTCTTTTTATGTCATAGACATATTGTTATTGTTGTTGTTGAGTTTTTAAATTTGCTCAGTTTTTTACATATTTACACTATATTTTAGTTGTTTGCAGCTCCTGTTATCTCCCCTTAAAACTCTTTTCCTCTCACTAAAAACCCTCTTCTCAGCCACTTTCCCTCCTACTGGGGTGTGTGTGTGTGTGTGTGTGTGTGTGTGTGTGTGTACACATGCACATCTCTTACTGGATTTCATTTATGTTTGTTTGCATGAACACAGGTGGGAATTATTTACTGGTATATAGGCAACACCCAGGTGGGTGCACCACTGAAAAATCTGACACTCCATTCATAACAACCATTAACTGTCAATAGTTTCTCAGAAGGGATGGTGGAGTTCATGAGCTCCTCCCCTTCCCATGATGAAATGTTAACAAACCCAATCTTGCACAGGCTTTGTACAGGTAATAGCAGCTACAGTGAGTTCATGAGTGCAATGTTCCTGTCATATACAGAAGACATTCTTCTGCAGCATACTTCATCATCCTTCTGTGAGGTTCCCTAAGCCTTGAAGGAAGTAGTGTAGCTGTCTGAAACATGTAGGGTCAAGTACTCCACCATCACCTGGTCAAACTTTGTCTCTTCTTTTGTCTAAGAACTGAACTTTTACTGGAGATTCAAGTTTTGCCTGGAAAGGTAAAGATGTGATGGCTATCATTTCTTGTCAAGAAGTTAAGAACTTTTTATGGAACCTATGTTGTGTGTAACATACAGAATAGGATGCTATGGGTAAATAAATTCCTTTGTCCTGAAAACTAGAAAGCATGATGCTTAAGGACCAGGCTTCACTGGGGAGAAAGCATTTGAGGGAAAGAAGCAAGGTTGTGTCCAAAAGATTGCTACCCCTGGCACAGAATACTATGATTTAACTAGGCTCCCCTCCAGGGTTGGAATGCTGCCAAAGCCATTTTTCCATTTCCATCAAAATCACCCTCCAACATTTCTGCTTAATAGAAAAACCCAATGGCATTTTGAAGACAAAATGTCCAGGTGCATATTTATTTGTAGAAGGATGTGGACCAGAGCACATCTTTTCAGTAAGCAGCAGCAAGTCATGGTTGTGCATACTGAAGTAGTGAGCAGGTCCTCTGTGGTACAAAGGTCAAACCCACCAAAGATTGAGTGTTGGCCTCTATTTATTTCCTCTCAGAAAACAATATAGCACATAGGTGCACCAGACATGCAGAATCATCATCAAGATGAAGTAAATGCTCTCTCGAGCTACCTAACCAGGTGCAGGGCCCCATGAATGAACATAATTCCTTTCACTGTCTAAAACTTACAGACACATGTCAATTCCTTTGAATTTCCCTTTGATTTAGTCAGCAACTGGATGGGGTTATTTTTGAAGTACAAGGTGGCATCATCTTTCTGAACTAATAACAGTCATACAATGTCTGCATTCTAATTCTGCCTGGTTTTGGAACACATGCTTTATAATGATATAATTTTCTATAAGATGTAATTTTCTATAAAATTCCCTGATATGAGAATGTCTTTCTGTATGCTGAGAAATAAAGGAATTGTTTTGGCCTATGGTAGGCACCGTAGAAGTAGGTAGAAGAATCAGAGCATAGGTAGAAAAAGGAGGGCAGAGTCAGAGTGACACCATCCAGCTGCCCAAGAATCAACATGTAAAGGAACACAGGTGAGCCACGGGCCATGTGGAAAGACAGATTAATGGAAATGGGTTGAATTAAGATGAAAGAGTTAGCTAGCAATATGCCTGAGACATAAGGCCAAGCAGGATAAAAATTAATATAAGCATCTGTGTGTTTCTTTGGGACTTTGGGATTGCTGGTCCATCCAGATAAGCAGGCAGATCTGGACTATGGGGCTGGACCAGAAACCTCTTTCAACAATGCCCCATTTCTGCCTGTCATGAAAGTTGAGAACATGCTCTCTGTCTTTGTTTTGGGCTACTTTTTATCTAAGATGCATACTTAGCAAACTCCTTAACAAAATAACATAGTGACTCTCTCACAATAAAAGGGCATTTGTACTTCCTGCCTCACCCAATGCATGTAATATCTCACTCTGGAACAATAAGTAAGCATGTTAAAAAATATAAAAGACTCAGGTTCCCAGAACAGCCAGGCAACAAGGAGGACCCTAAGAGAGACATCCACTTATCCTTCTGGGAACAGGAAATAGAGAAGATCTCCTGAATAAGTTAGGAGCATGTGAGGTAGTGGGGAGGGGAGGTGGGATGAGAACATGAAGGAACAGGATGGTAGAATTGGGGGAGGGATGAAGAGGGACAACAATGCAATAGGTATCTTGACAGGGGAAGCCATTTGTGGGTTAGGGAGAAACTAGGTGCTAGGAAAACACCCAGGAATCCATAAGGATGACCCCAACTAAAACTCCAAGCAATCAATATTGGAGAGGGTTCTGAATTGGCCTTCCCCTGTAATCAACCTGATGACCACCCTAATTGTCATTATGAAATCTTCATCCAGCAACTGATGGAAGCAGGTGCAGAGATCAATAGCTAAGTGCTGGATCCAGTTCCCAGTCCAGTTGAAGAGAGGAAGGAGGAATTATATATGCATAAGGGTCAAGGTTGTGAGGGGCCAGCTGACCCGAGCTATTGGGAGCTCACTGACTCTGGACTGACAGCTGGGGAACCTGCATTGGGTTGAACTTGGCCCTCTAAATGTGGATGACAGTTGTGTGACTTGGGCAGTTTGTGGGGCCTCTGGCAGTGGGACCAGAATTTATCACTAGTGCATGAACTGGCTTTTTGGAACCCATTCCCTATGGAGGGACACCTTGCTCAGCCTTGATACTGAGGGGTGGGAGGCTTGGTCCTGCCTCAACTTAATGTCCCAGATTTTGTTGACTCCCCATGGTAGGTCTTATCCTCATTGAGGAGTGGATGGCAGGGGTGGGGTAGGGGGAGCTGGGGAGGTGAGTGGGAAGAGGGGAGGGGAAAGGAACTGTGATTGGTATGTTAAAAAAAAAAACTTTTAAATACAAAAATTGTCAAAAGAAAGACTCAGGTTTCTTAAGCCTGAGCTTCTACCATGTAATTCATGATGTATTGGAGTGTTGCTTGGCTCTGTGTGTGGCCCTATGGGAATTGGGGAACCAGCACAAGACACTGGTGCACTACTTATTTTTATCATGAGTGAGGGAGGCCTTTGTTGCTGACCCAAGTCACTCCATGCCTTCTGCTGCTCATTAGCTTATGTGTGTGGCAGAGGGGTGGCATAAAATCATAGACTCTCTTCAATTCTTGAAGTAATCAGCATTTTATATACTTAGATCATATTTAATCCCATGAACAACATTTAAAAGTACTGTGATCTTGGCCACATATGAACAGAGCTGTTAACACAGAACTGTTGACATCTACAAGAACCCTATAAATGAAGTCCCACTACAGGGAGGCCTTCATTTCTAGGTAGCGTTGCCATATATATAAAACATGCGTAAGTATATATAATATGTGTTGCTATATACAAGTTAGTCTCTGTCTGGACACTTCAATTAAAATTTACACCAGAAGGTGTATTTGAAAAGATGTAATGCTGGAAGAACACAGAAGGGAAGCGCTTTGGTGCAGAGATACGGAGATTAATTAGATTCGGACTTTTACCAACCTAGTAGTTTACAATTTAACAGCAAAGTAAGCACCCTAATGATAAATCATGCTAGAGTAAAGAAAACAGAAAATAAAAGACCTGTTCAGACTCAAACCAGAAAGATATTGTGTGGAGTTGTGGTCTTAGGATCCAGGTCTGTCTTAAGGGATGGACAGGAAGTCATGGCAGAAATCCTAGCGGGACAGTAAGTCAAGCGGAAGCCAGAGGAACACTGCTTCCTGGCTTCTTCTCTGTGGCTTGCTCAACTAGCTATCCTTCTCCCAAAGCCCAGGCACACCTGTCTAAAAATGGCATCACCCATAGTAGTCTGGACCCTCCCACATCTATTGACAATCAAGGAAACACCCACAGGCATGTTCACAGGCCAATTCGATGGGAGCAACCCCCAGCTGGGACTCTGAGATTATCAGGAGGCTAAGTGATGGATTCAAGACTTTTTGTTTTTAAGTGAGAGTCAAGACGCAATGAACGTAGGTTGACCTGAGTTTAAGGAAAGTGTGTGGGTCACATAACAAGAAGTTACAGAAGCTGAGGACATCTAAGAAATAAACCTTCTTACTTGTAAGGTAAAATCTTAGAGCTCAAGTCAGACATCCACAAAACAGGGGCTTATAAGTTAAACAGGAAAAGCAAAGCTAGTGTTCTGAGGAGGGTTGTGCTCATGGCAGTATGTGGCATCATTCACTCATGATTGCCATTCACTTAGCATTCACCATCAAATGGCAGTAACCACGTGTCTTTTATATGTTGCATTTGGACCCTTTGTGGAAGAAAGTATTTTTAGTAACCTAATATTAGACACCAAATTAAAGCTCCCAGTAACTATATCTTTAATAATTTATAAGTAAATTCCACAACATGCTAAGACATGGTGCTAACATCTACAATGGGTGAAACATTTCAGCAAAACTATTTCCCCTGCTTCAGGTTCAACTTTTTGAGTAGAGCTAGTAGCTCTCTTTAGATAGTATGGCTATAAATGCAAATGTGTATTTTTCCAGAAAATATATGACTTTTAAAATTATGAGATCTAATATCAGAAAGTCGAGCATAGCTTACACTTCTGTGTTCCTGGACAATGATATCAGACACATAACTTCATCAAAGCACATGGTAATTAACCTAGTCTCTCAAATTAGCAAATGGGAGTACATTTCAACAACATGATAATTCTTCTCCCCTTGTGATTCTTTGTAGCTTGCATTTGGTAGAGCATTTTTACATGTGTGTGGAGACCTCAAGAAATAAGTATACAATAGTGTTTTGGGTTTTTTTTTTCCTTTTTCTATTAGCTCATTTAAACATTTATGAAAAGTATTTTGATCAGGTTAACTCCTCTGCCTCAGCTTCTCCCAGATTTACGCCTCTTTCCTACCCACCCAACCTTGTGCCCTTATTTTTGTAACAGTCATCAAGCCCAAATTGTGCTGCCCTTATACTTTTGCCTTACACTAGAGCATGGTCAGCTTATCATATGCAACAATCTTAAAATCCATGTCTTTCAGAAGCTATCAATTGTCAGTAGTTTCTTGGGGCAACAGAATAGAGTTTATACCCAGGCCATGAGCACAAATAAATAATACCTGGGTAGATAATCAAAGAGTATCTGAGAAAACGCCATTTTGAAGAAATTACTGTTGTAACCATGACTATAAAAGTACAGAATTCATCACATTGATTAATTAGAAAACATCAAGGGTTGAATGCCTTTGAGTTCAGAACCTTTTGTCAATAGAATAGTAAGAATGTTAAATCTTTGCAGACAGGTAGAAAATATGCTTCCCGGAATAGTGGCTGTTTAAATTTTAAACAGTTTAATGAACTTGAGAGTAAAGATGCATTTTCCAAGAGCATAGAATTTATTTATTCCATGTGCTGTAGAAACTTAATTAACATCTTGTTTCATTTCTTCTAACTTTCAAAATCTATATTCTCATCTTTGAGTTTAATGGAAGCTGACCTTCATCCCAGTCATGGTGGACTTTCCAGGTCACCTACTAAGCCTGCGATATCACAGCCAGGCTGGCAAAGACTTGGGATAACAGGAAATCTCTTAGTACCTTATGATGGAGTGTGATACTGGGGGAAATCTTGTCTCTTCCCTAAAGCAGCAAAGGGGAAAATGGAAAGGCCAATAGCCAACCATTAAGTGTCAAGAACCCACCCTGCCTGCATCAGGAGTGAGAGATTCAGGGTGGTCTGCAGACAGGAGTTTCTAGCAAGAAAAATACAAAAAGAAAGAAGAAAGGAAGGAAGGAAGAAGGGAGGGAGGAAAAGAGAGAGGGAGAGAAAGAAACTGGTTGAATGTTCCTTAAAAATGGTGTATGATTTACACATGATAACACACATGTATATGCATAATGCATGTAAAGATAAAATTGATAATCTCGATGGACATATAAAATTTATATTTGTGTCTACATATATTCATGAATATGTGTATATATAAGTATATACACATTCTTAGCTCAGCAGAAGCTTCTTAGATGCTTCTTATTTGTAGTTGAATGTTCCTTGACAATGGTGTATCTGTGAATGAAATCTCTAGGCACCTTAGTTTGCCTTGTGGAAAATGGAGAACATGCAGCAATATGTGTGACTAGTCTTGTTCTGAGCACAGTGCCTCTAGGTCTTAAACTTAAAGCACAGTAGAAAACTCTGCTTTAATCCAGATGTCCACTTTAGGGAGTGCAGCCAGTTCTGCCGAGCTATCAAGGCTTCATGCTCTGAATTAGAGTGGAAAATTTTTCATGAGCTAATGTGACAAATTGAGCTCTCTGTTTCCTCTGTTAACAGTCTCTGCTTCTATTTTCTGCTCTCTGAAGACATGTGACAATGGAAGAGTTTGAAGGGAAGACAGGTGACTATTGGGGTGCCTAGTGGTTGAGGATATGCCTGATGTGCACACAGGGTCCTGGGTTCCATCCCCAGCACAAGAGAAAAAAGAAAGGAAGGAAGAGATGAGGGAGAGAGGGGTGGAT
>PVIH01025723.1:0-20113 GCA_004025045.1 Sigmodon hispidus | reverse complement strand
TTGCCTTTGGTAGAATTGCCATTTTTACTATGTTGATCCTACCAATCCAGGAACATGGGAGAGCTTTCCATTTTCTGATATCCTCTTCAATTTCTTTCTTCAGTGATTTAAAATTTTTGTCAAATAGGTCTGTTACTTCTTTGGTTATAGTTACTCCAAGGTATTTAATACTATTTGCAGCTATTATGAAGGATAATGTGTCCCTTATTTCTTTTTCAGCTCTTCTATCTTTAGTGTATAGAAGGGCTAGTTATTTACTTGAGTTAATCTTGTATCCTGCTACATTGCTGAAGGTGTTTATCAGCTGTAGCAGTTCCTTGGAAGAATTTTGTGGGTCAATTATATATACAATCATATAATCTGCAAATACAGATAGCTTCCCTTCTTCTTTTCCAATTTGTATCCCCTTAATCTCTTTTTATTCCCTTATTGCTTTAGCTAAAACTTTGAGAACTATATTGAATAGATAAGGGAAGAGAGGACATCCTTGTCTAGTTCCTGACTATAGTGGGATTGCTTTGAGTTTTTCTCCATTAAGTTTGATACTGGCTGTCAGCTTCTTGTAAATCGCCTTTATTATATTTAGGTATTCTCCCTGTATTCCTGATCTCTCCAGGGCTTTAATCATAAAGGAGTGTTGCATTTTGTCAAAGGCTTTTCCCACATCTAAGGATATGATCATGTGGTTTTGTTCCTTTAGTTTATTTATATGATTGATAACATTTACAGTTTTTCGTATGTTAAACCAGCCCTGCATTTCTGGGATGAAGCCTACTTGGTCATGGTGGATGATATCTTTTATATATTGTTGTATACGGTTTGCCAAAATTTTGTTGAGAATTTTCACATCCATATTCATGAGGGAAATTGGTCTGTAATTCTCCTTCTTTGTTGTGTCTTTGAGTGGCTTGGGTATTAGGGTGATTGTGGCCTCATAAAAGGAATTTGGCAATATTCCTTCAGTTTCTACTGTGTGAAATAGTTTGAGGAGTAATGGTAGTAATCTTCTTTGAATGTCTGGTAGAATTTGGCACTGAAACCATCTGGACCAGGGCTTTTATTTTTGGGGAGGTTTTTAATGACAGCTTCAATTTCCTTAAGGGTTATAGGCCTTTTCAGTATATAATCTGATCTTCATTTAATTTTGGTAGATGGTACGTGTCCAGAAAGCTTTCCATTTCTTCTAGGTTTTTCATTTTTGTGGAATACAGATTTTCAAAATATGACCTGATAATTCTCTGTATTTCCTGGGGGTCTGTTTTTATGTCCCCCTTTTCATTTCTGATTTTGTTGATTTGAACACTCTCTCTCTCTTTTTTGATTAGTTTGGCTAAGGGCTTATCTATCTTGTTAACTTTCTCAAAGAACCAACTCTTAGATTCGTTGATTCTTTGTATTGTTCTTTTTGCTTCAATTGTATTGATTTCAGATCTAAGTTTAATTATTTCCTGCCGTCTACTCCTTCTAGGTGAGTTCGCTTCTAATTGTTCTAAGGCTTTCAGCTGCGCTGTTAGGTCTCTAGTGTGGGATTTCTCTAGGTTTTTCATATAGGCATCTAGCACTATGAATTTTCCTCTTAAGACTGCTTTCATTGTGGCCCACAAGTTTCGATATGTTGTAAACTCCTTTTCATTGAATTCTAGGAAGACTTTGATTTCTTTCTTAATTTCTTCCTTGACCCAGAAGTGGTTCAGCTGAGTGATGTTTATTTTCCATGAGTTGGTAGGCTTTCTTTGGGTTTTGATTTTGTTGAACTCTAACTTTAGGCCCTGGTGGTCCGATATGTTACAAAGGATTATTTCCATTTTTTTGTATCTTTTGATGTTTGCTTTATGACCAATTATGTGGTCAATTTTTGAGAAAGTTCCATGAAGAGCTGAGAAATATGTATATTTCTTTGCCTTTGGGTGGAAGATTCTGTAGATATCTATTAAATCCTTTTGCATCACAACCTCTTTTAGACTCCTTATTTCTCTGTTGAGACTCTGTCTTGTTGATCTATCCAGGGTTGAAAGTGGGGTATTGAAGTCTCCCACTATTAGGGTGTAAGAATTGATGTGGGATTCAATCTTTAGCAGTGTTTCTTTTACATATGTAGGTGCCCCTATATTAGGGGCATAAATATTTAAGATTGAAATCTCCTCTTGACCAATTTTCCTGTGATGAATAAGTAGTGACCATCTTGGTCCCTTTTAATTGCTTTTAGCTTAAAGTCTACTTTGTTAGATATTAGGATTGCAACCCCCGCTTGTTTCTTAGGATCATTTAACTGGAAAATCTTTTCCCAACCCTTTATTCTAAGCCTGTGTCTGTCTTTGTGGTTGAGGTGTGTTTCTTGTAGGCAACAGAAGGATGGCTTCTGTTGTTATATCCATCTTGTTAGTGTGTGATGTTTTAAAGGAGAGTTGAGACCATTGATATTAAGGGAAATTAGTGACCATTGATTCATATTTCCTGCCAATTTTGGTGGTGACTTGTTTGTATTTCCTTTCTCTAGGGTATTCTTCTGTGGAATTATTGATTGTTTGTGATTTCGTGGGTGTATTTGGGGTCCTTAGGGTGGAGTTTTCCCTCTAATACTCTCTGTAGTCCTGGATTGGTAGATAGATATTCTTTAAGTCTGACTTTGCCCTGAAATACCTTGTTTACTCCATCTATGGTGATTGATGATTTTGCAGGGTATAGTATTCTAGTTTGGCAGCCATGCTGTTTTAGTGTCTGTATAACTTCTGACCAAGCCCTTCTAGCTTTCATCGTTTCCATTGAATAGTCAGGTGTTATTCTGATGGGTCTGCCTTTTCTTTTGCAGCTCTTAAAATTTTTTCTTTGTTCTGTATGTTTTGTGGCTTGATTATAATGTGGCACGCTGACTTTTTTGGGGGGTCATATCTATTTGATGTTCTGTAAGCTTCTTGTATCTTTATAGGCATTTCCTTCTTCAGGTTAGTGAAGTTTTCTTCTATGATTTTATTGAAAACATTATCTGTGCCTTTGAACTGGTATTCTTCTCCTTCTTCTATTCCTATTATTTTCAAATTAGGTCTTTTCATGGTGTTCCAGATTTCCTGAACATTTTGAGTTATGGCTTTTTTGGTTTTACTATTTTCTTTGACTGATATATCTATTTGAGCTACTGAGTCTTCCACTTCAGAGATTCTATCTTCCATCTCTTGAACTCTGTTTGTTCTGCTTGTATCTGTGGTTCCAGCTATTTTTGTCAGGTTTTCTATTTCCATCTTTGCCTCATTTTGTGCCTTTTTTATTGCTTCTATTTCTGCTTTTATCTCAGCTTTTAGTTCCTGGCATGTTTCTTTCATAGATTTGTTCATCTCTTCCAATTTTTTGTTTGTATTTTCTTCTATTTCTTTAATGCTATTTTTCATATCCTCTTTGAGAGCTTCGATGATCATCAAAAAGGAATTTTTGGTGTTGCTTCCTTCTGTTTCCTCTTCATTGCTCAGTTCAGGTCCTGTATTTGTAAGATTGCCACTTTCTTCTGGAGTTACCTTGTTGTTCTTTGTCTTATTATGTAAGTTTTTGCACTGATGTTAGCCCATGGCTTCAGTGGTTCATGATTAGATGGCTCCTGGTCAGTTGTGGCACTTGGGCTTGTGTGCCTCCTGTCACCTCTCTGGGCAGGGTATGAGTCTGTCCTTCAGAGATCCCAGAGGTTATCTGTTCACTCAGTTGGAGGTCAAGGTGGGTAGCCATGCAAATTCCCTCAGCAGCAGCTCTGGGTATGGTAACAGGCAGACTTTATCTGTGCCTGCTACAGAGTGTGCTGGGACTTACTCTGCAGACAGCATCCGGTCCCCCTATCCCAAATTCTTAAGCTTAATGAGATTTCCTTGTCAAGAGAACTAGGCAAAGTCCTGCTATTTCTTGAGCAGCATTTGTCAACAACTTTTCAGCCCTAGAAATTGTTTAATAAAGCCAACCACACCCCTCGGTCTTCAAAGCCTGCCTCCTCTTCATCAGAGTTGTTTATTCTTTGTTCCTAGGAACAGTGTTTATGCATACTATGTGGTTCAATGCACTCTTTCTTTAAACTGTAAATTATATTAATAAATTGATGTTATGCCTATCTATCCAATACTGGACATGGCATCTTCAGCTACTCCCATGCTCCCACAATGTGATACCTCCATCACAAATGGCACATATAGTAAATAAAATGACATCTGGTCTAATAAAACAGTATGCAAAAAGTATCCTGAAAGATAAAACATGCTTTGCACATAAAAATCAGGTTCCTGAATTCAACAATGTCTTTCTATTTTCTACCTTTACAATACTCTAGGAATGCGAGGCCAGAGTAATAAAGTTGTTTTTCTAACATCACATAATTACTATGCATTAAAACCAGGATTTAAAAACTATTGGCTCTGTGACTCTTAGACTTTTACTGTTTCTATCACTCCATATTGCCAGAGATTATTTCTTCCAGTGTGAAGTGCATGCAGCTAAAAGAACTAACTTTTCTATTTTAAGAAATGTAAATGAGGACAAATTTAGTTTTTAAAAATGATTTGTCATGTTTTAATGTTTTAGACTGCAGAATCTTATTAGTTCTTTAAAAATTTCATATAATGTATTTTGATCATATCACTCTTCCTTCAATACCTTTGAAATCCAACTCCTTCCCTATGTATCTGACTTTGTGTCCTCTTTTCTATTATTATGAAAATATATTTTAATCATGTCTCTTCACCTCCTTCCACAACCAATCAGCTATTTCTAAAGCCCATCAAATTCTATCTGTATGTTCTTCAGTGTGTGGATGGCTGCATGCTTTTCAGTGTGGATGGCTGCATGCTCTCCAGTGTGTGGATGGCTGCATGCTCTTCAGTGTGTGAATGGCTGCATGTCCTTTAGTGTGTGGATGGCTGCATGTTCTTCAGTGTGTGGAGGGCTGCATGCTCTTCAGTGTGTAGATGGTTGCATGCTCTTCAGTGTGTGAATGACCTTTTATTAGATTATACTTGACCTTTCAAGAACCACACTCATGTAAAGAAAACCAAGTCTCTTTCTCCCAGCATGTATTAATTGCCAGAAGCTCCTTAGCAATTTAATCTTACATATCATTCCTATCAATAATGCCACAAATTTTGGGACTCATAATGAGGTTCAATATAATCTATATCTAAGATTATGACAATCTTTTTTAAAAACATATTTTCTCCATAACAATGAATGCATTAGTTCAAAATAAGGAAAAGTTGTATTCTCAGATCACATCACCAAAAATCCCACATACTCTGGCCTTGCAGTAAATCTAGCTTCACTTAAGAGGTAATTAGCCATTTGTCTTGTTATTTCAAATCAAAATTAGCATTTTGTGCAAATTGAATTTTTTATTTTGATACTATTTCTCAGTATTTAGTACAAATTCTGAGTGAGCATCACATATTTAGCATTTGGCTCAGCAATGTCACAGAATCATCATGACTTCTCTTTTTCTAAATAACTAACAGACATTTAGAGACATATAGACCAGTAGCTATTGTATGTTAAAACGAGAAATATTCACCTTAAGATTCAGTTTTCTGATGTTTTATATCCCATTGTATTTCAACTTAAGACTAACCAAACAATTTTCAAACCTGGATGGATATAAATGTTACATTAAAAATATCACCTTATACATTAGGTGGGAAATCTATAATTATACAACACTAATCTAGGTACTTTACAGACATTGTATGCATTTCTAAACTATAAATTATTCTCAGGATTTAACCAAAATCTGTCACCAAATATATGAGGAACTGGATTTGAAAAGTGTTAGATGATATAAACTTAGTGCTCATATAAAACTTTTCAAAAAAAATAAGTCCACTATATAAGCCCTCAATATTATAAAAATATCCATTAAAAGCTTATAGGTATTGTTAGTTATTCTGCCATTATTGACATACAAATAGAAGAAAATAATTATTTTGTAATGCCTCTGTGGTGACATATTACATATTTAATAAACCTGAAATATCAGAGAAAATACACAGTCAAATTCTAGGCAGACAGCTCAGGAATTTTTTGATCCATAAGTTTAAGGACACACAAATAAGCACACACCTTTAATTCTAGCACAGGGAAAACCAGAAGTGGTAACCTACACCCTTAATCCCATAACTCCAGAGACAGAACTTCCTCTGTTTCTGTGAGCTCAAGGCTGCCTACAAAATAGAGTAGTTCACACCTTTAATCCTAACCTGGATGGGATACAGCTGAGGAGAAAGGTATATAAGGCCTCCTTGGAACCCAGCAGAGGCAGAAGCAACCAGGAGTGAGGCTGAGGAAATTGCAAGACAGCTGGGTGAGAATTGACTGTGGTGCTTCCTCTCTCTGATATTTCAGCCTTCCCCCAATACTTGGCTCAGAGTTTCTTTCCTTAAAATCTGAATTGGTGCTACAGGCCTCATACACACACAAACACATTGACACATAACCACTAGTGTCTGATTGTCCATTCATCCTTGTATTTGTGATTGCCAGTTATAAAAAGAAAGATTTATCTCTGTAAATATAACAAAAACAAAATATGTACCAAGGAAAATGGACAACAAAATATTGTAACTGCCAAAATTAGGTTATTCTGCCATTGTTTATTCAACATAAACCCAGCTACACTGAACTTGATAGAAAAGAAGGTAAGAAATATCCTTCAATGCATTGGCACAGGTGACCACTTCCCAAATATAACACCAGAGGCATAGACACTAAGAACAACAATCAATAAATGGTACCTCCTGAAACTGGAAAGTTTCAGTAAGGCCAAGGACACAGTCATTAAAACAAAAAGACAGCCTACAAAATGAGAAAAGATTTTTACCAACCCCACATCTGACAGAGGTTTGATCTCTAAATATATAGAAAACTCAAGAAACTAAAGCCCAAAACCCTAAATAATCCAATTAAAGATTGGTGTTCACAATTAAAAGAGAATTCTCAGTAGAAAAAATACAAATGGCTGAAAGACACATGAAAAAGTATTCAAGATCTTTAGCCATCAGAGAAATGCAAATCAAAACAACCTGTCAGAATGGCTAAGATCAAAAATTCAGATGATAGCCTATGCTGGAGAGGATGCGAAGTGAGGGCAACAGTTCTCCATTGTTGATGGGAGTACAAGCCTGTTCAGCCACTCTGGAATGCAGTATGGCAGTTTCTCAGAAAACTGGGAATCAATCTTCCCAAGGATCCAGCCCCTAAAGATGCACATTTGCACTCCAAAGACATTAGCTCAACTATGTTCATAACAGCATTATTCATAATAGTAAGCACCTGGAAACAGCCTAGATTCCACTCAACTGAGGAATGGATTAACAAGCTTTGGTACATCTACACAATGGAGTACTACTCAGCAGTAAAAAAAAAAAAATATATATGAGATTTTGAGTTTGAGGCCAATCTGATCTCCATTATTATTATTTTAATTATTTAACTATTTAATTATTATCATCATTTTTTATATCCTATTTACAGTTTCCCCTCCCTCTACTTCTCCAAATTCCCCTTTCCTCTGGTTCCCCTCTTTTTGTTTCTCATTGGAAAAGAATAGACTTCTAAGACACAACAAATAATCATAACAAAATAAATAAAGCTTAATAGATAAAACAAAAATCATCACATTGAAGTTGAACCATGCAAGCAAAGAAGGAAAATAACCCAAAGAAAAGGCACAGGAATGAGAGACACACTAGTTCACACACCCAGGAGTCCCATAAAATCACTAAACTCAAATCCATAATATATATATGTATATGTACATATATATATATGTATATATATATATGTCAAGGACTGATGCAAACACCTATAGGCTCAATGCTATCTGCTTCAGTCTCTGTGAGTTCATATGAACTTTATTCATTTGATTTAGAAGGCCTTATTCTCCTGGTGTCCTCCATCCTCTCTGGCTTGTATATACTTTCCTCCTCCTTCCTCTTCCAAAGGGTTCCTTGAGCTCTGAGAGGAAAAATTTGAAGGAGACATTCCATTTAGAGCTGAGTGTGCCAAGGTCTCTCTCTGTCTCCCTCCCTTCCTCCCTCCCTTTTTTCCTTCCTCCTTATAATGTCTGGCCGTGAGTCCGGGTATCAATTCCTGTCTGCTACATGAGGAAGTTTCACTAATGATGGATAAATAAGACACTGATCTCTGAGTATAGCATAATTATTAGGAGTTGTCATTATTATTACTTACTTTAATTTTTAGATCAGTAATAATTTGGTTTTATACTAGGTCTGTAGACTATCTAGTTTTTGATTCTTGGTCACCCAAGGAATGTTGAGTATGGGTTCCAACTCGTGGAGTAGGTCTTAATTAATTCACACATTTATTGGTTGTTATTCCACAAGTTTTTGCCACCATTGCTTTAGCATATTTTGCAGGTGGGACAGACTGTATGTCAAAGGTTTTGTGTCTGGCTTGTTCATGTTTCTCTTTCAGTAGCCTGCAGAGTACTTTCCTGTACCAAAGAGACTAGAATATAGGGGCAAAGTATGTAGGTATCTGGTCAACTTCTTCATGATTAATGAGTTGGATAAGTGTTGTCTTCAGCAATGGGACCTTGCTGTATGTTTGTAGAGAACAATCTACTGTCTTGGAAATGGCCTGGGTTGTTTGGAGATTTCCATAGGACTCACTTGGTCAACAACTCAATTGGATATAACCTAGTTTAACTACTAGAAGCTTTGTTTAATGATAAGAGATGGCCAAATGGGACTCTGTCTCCCTTGTTATTAAAATACCTTATTAAAACTGTTTTTATATATCTTTGGAAGTTGCCACTATAGTAGGTTTCGATACCATACTTCAAATTCCCCTCAGTTGTAGCTGTCTTTCCCTGCATTCTTTTTATCAGCACCATCTGGGCTCCTCCTCCTCCCTTAATCCTCCTATTCGTATCCCCATGAACTCCCCCATCCCAGGTCTGTGTATGAAATATTTTCTATTTTTTTCTCCCAGAAAGATTCCTATGCCCTCTCTAGTTCCTTTCTCTTTGTCAAACCTCTCTAAATATACAAAATGTAGCTTGATTATTATTTTTAAATGTCTAATATTCACATTTAAGTTAATATATGCATATGTAATAAATGAATATATGAACATGGTTGACCCTGTATCCATTTAGTAGGATGAAGCATCCTTTGAGTATATGCCCAAGAGTGGTAAAACTGGATCTTGAGGTAGATAAATTTTCAATATTCTGAGGAGCTGATTTCCATAGTGGCTGTGCAAGTCTGCACTCCTACCAACAATGCATGAGTATCACCTTTTTTCTACATCCTTGTTAGCATGAACTGTTTGTTGATATATTTTAATGAAATTAATCTGGAATATCAGAGTCAGCCACAGAGCCAAGCCAGGTCATGGTATGGCAACCCACACTTTTAATCCTAGTTTTAGAAATGTAGAAAAGGGAAGTTAGGAGAGCTGGGAAGGGCAAGAGAAGAGGGTTTCTCAGCTATCCCAGATGTGTTCCCTTCTTTTCAGCTGAGGACTCATGTCCGAGACACATGTTATTTCTCTTTGAACTTATTACAGTGATATTCCACCTTCAAAGTTGGCCAGGTTTTCCCTAAGACTTTACATAATAACGAAATGCTCACAATTCTCAAATCCACTTACTCCCAGTTTTGTGCCACATACAGTATATACTCAAAATTTCAATCTTTCATAGCACATTATCACAATTGTTAGGAAAATGGACCACCATGACCAGAGACATCTGACAGGGCAAGGGCCAAGGAGTGGTTTTTTAGGAAAGTCATTTTGATTTGCATTTTTTGATGGCTAAGGATGATGAACATTTCCTAAATGTAGCCAGTTTTATGTCATTGAGGTTAGGTATCAAACAACCTCCTTAGGAAATAACATGTGCCACACCTAACCCAGACATGACATTACAATGAGGAAATCCTCAGATCTGCTTGGAATGAATGCTGATTTGATCCACCTTGAGACTACTTGCCCCTTTAGGGGAGGGGATGGGGGGATGAGGAGGAGGTAGGCTGTAGATAGACAGGGAGGGATTGGGAGGTGGAAGAGAGGGAGAACAAGAAGATATATGAAAAAAAGGACTTTCTTTTCTTTATTATTATTATTTTATATGGGGGTTTTATTGCTGTGACAAAATACCATACCAAAACCAACTGAGAATTAAAAGATTTCTTTCTCTTTATAGCCTGGACTCTATCACCCAGAGAACTCAAGACAACCTGGAAAAAAAATTAATGCAAGGACCATGAAAAAAACTGCTTACTAGCTTGCTCTTTGTGACTTTCTCAAGCTGCTTTCTTAATATATCTTAGAGTGATTTGTTCAGGGGTGGTATGACTCACAATGGGCTGGACCCTCCAGCATCAGTCACTAATTAGGAAAGTTCCCCCACAGGCTTACTCAAAGGCCAATCTTGTGGAGACATATTTTCTTTTCTTTTCTTTGTTTTTTTTTGTTGTTTTGTTTTTATTATGAAAAAAAAGTCATTTTTTTTATCCATGTATCCCCTTGTTCAGGCTCCCTTCCCCCTTCCACCCCTCCCAGTCACTCATTCTTCTCTCCATCAGTTTATCTCCTCCCAGGACTTTATTTTCTAAAAGTAAATTTTTAAAAAAAAAGAAGAAAAGAAATAACATGTGGCATTCTAAGATCTAGAATATACTGAGGAATCTACCAGGTAACTTGCCATGTAAATGGGAAGAAAACAATAATCAGAAGTGCTACTGGGGAAGGGGAACTGCAGCCTATGAGAGGGAAATAGCTTGGAGTACACCAGAAATAGAACAGAAGCTAACTTACCTGGGCTGTAGCATGTTGGAAGAAAATGGGTTACTATGCTGTTGAAGTGGAAAATAACAAAAGACAAGCATTCTTCCATGAAAAGGAAAGAATCTTCCCTTAATCCTAAATACAAACTTAAGACAGAGAGGTAGAACTATCCACAGCTTATTCGGTAAGGGATTCCTAATGATTTGCAACCAAAATTGGCTCCTTAGAGGATCTTTCTGGGCACAATAATATGAATTATGTCAAAAGTATCTATGCCATCTTCTATTATTCAATATAGAACAAGATATTTTGTTCAGGATAATTAATTAATAAAAAACTTACACAAATAGAAAACGAGAAAGTTACATTATCACTGTACACTGATGATGATTCTATGTGTAGGAAAAATCCAAGTATTCCTCAAAATACATTAAAACATATAGATAATTTAGTAAAGTAGCGGGATATAAGCCAACTTATAAAAGCCTATGGCTTTTCAGTGCCTCAATAACAAATTTTCTGATAATGAAAGCAATATCAATAGAACACCGTAGTCAAAGAAAATAAGACCCCTACAAATGAGCTTGAAGTACCTGTGCTCATCACCGGGATAACACAGCAGAAGAAAATTGAGGGAGGACTTATTCTGTTTCATAGTTAAGGTTGTATAGTCCAGAATAAAATGAAAAATTTTGAATTTTATGCATACCTGACAAATCAGGAATCACAGAGATTGGGCCAAGATAGAGGCCACACTACAACTGCTACAACTTATCCCCAATGACCCACTTCATTCAAATAGCACAACTTCCTAAAGCGTCCACAGCCTCCCAAAATAATACCATCAGCTTGTGGGGTCTGCATATATATTTATAGAGGAAAGTTCTCACTGAAAACATAATATTCTGTACCTAGATACTATATCCTAATGACAAGTGTATTTAGTACAATTTCAAGATGCCTATAGGGCCATAGAATTATCTCCATAGATAAAGGCATTTAATGCCATATCTAATGACCCTAGTTTGATTTCTAAGCCCCAAAAAGTAGAAGGAGAGAACTAATTACTGCAAGTTAGGCTCTGATCTACACACACACACACACACACACACACACACACACACACACACACACGCATGTACTCAAACAACATACATATGTTAAATAAAATAACTTAACATATGACCCCAAACTCTAAAACTTTAGAAGAAATCACAAGAGAAACACCTCAGGATACTGGTATAGGAACTACTGGATTCATAGCTCAGTAGGCAAAGTGTGGACCTTACTTTAGTTTGCTGTCATGCATGTAAAAGCTGGGCATAAGGGCAAGCATATATCTGCAACCCCAGAGCTAGGGGATGGGAATCAGAGTAGACATATCCTAATAGCTGACTAGACTGACAGTCTAGCCAAATGGCAAAATCCAATATCTCAAAAAATACACCAGGATGTAAATTACCTATAAAGTTCAAAAATTCCCTAACAAAGCATTATGAGACAAAGTTCCAAAATGGCATTGAGTTTCTTTTGTGTTAACCATCTATTGCTGGGCTTGGGGCTCACCTTTAATCAGCTTAAAAACTAGTGGTGCTGTGTGTTCTCTTTACACATCCTAGGTTTGGTTAACCTTATCCTTAATCCTTCCTCCACAAATACTTTTTAGCTACCAGTATCAAATCCCCTATTCTTTCGTAGCCCATGTGTTCAATTATTCCTCCTATTATACCTCTTTCTATGGCCATAGGTTCTCATTTTCTTCTTCATGTAAGCTTAATTTTACCACACTATTTATAACAGCAAAGATAAGTTATTAGCCTAGGTACCCATCAACGGGTGAATGAGAACCAAATGTATGACATATATAAAAAGAATTGAGCCTTATGCACTCATAAAAGAAAATTAATTTTAATCATATTACTTAGAGCAAAATTTATGAAGCTAGAAACCATCAAATTAAGCCAAGTAGCCCAGACACAGACAAGAATTCTGTTTTCCTTAATATTAAAAACTCAAAAATGAAAGTCAATCTTCAAGTAGTATCAGATTATTATGGGCTGGGAAAAATACTAATAGGGAAAAGGAAGTGAGACTGAGAGCAGATGGACAAAGGTGTGTCCATTCCACTATGTCTTCCATCCATATGAACAATTTCTACATATTAATGAAAGTATTCATATGCAGAAAGAATAAAATGTGAACAAATATTATTTCTTGTAAGAAATAGTTTAGCCATTATTTAGTGATATCATCATCTATCTCCAGGAAAAGTAGAAAATAGGTAAATCAACTAAGAAAATGTAAAAAAAAAAAAAAAAAAAAAAAAAAAAAAAAAAAAAAAAAAAAAAAAAAAAGTCTTTCAAGAATGCAGAGGGAAAAATCCAATGGCTTGCTTGATTTTTACTTCTAGACAAAACAAGCATGTTGTGTGTGCTGAGAATACTTAAAGTTTGTATATCTACCTTGCTCTCAATGCACAATATGCATGGTATGTGCCATTAACATGGTCTCTTTAGAAAGCTCTGAGAAGTCAGAGAAACTAAAATTGTATTTGGTTTCAAAACTAAACAAATAAACAAAATAAAATTAAGCAAAAAATGTATTATAGATATCTTGAAAGGAGAACAGTGCTTAGAAGAGTTCTCTGAATGAAAAAGTAAGCAAGGATGATCAGAAAATGGAATTGCCCACAGGCATGTCTCTGTAATGCTCTTTACATTGATTAAATTTACCCTAAGACAAATACAGCAAAAATTCTGCTCCTTGTACTCAAACACTAAGCCTTTCAAAATGACATGGTGATAGGCTAAATTCTTCATGCACTAGTTAAAGGAATAATGAGTGGTCCCTACAAACGTGTCAGTTTGGCAGCATGAAAGAAGCATTTCAAATCAGTTCCTTTCACTTTTATTCTAACAGGATGAGAATTTGTGAGACTTCCCTGATTTATATCCCTCTGCTCTCACTTATATTAAGAATTAATGAAAACAGTACAAGAACAGTGACTATATATTTAGAAAGTATTTTCTGGAATCACAATAAGTGCTAGGCACATTACATTCTAGACCTTTCATCAAAGATACTTCTTCATCCAAATTCATTGCCCATCTATTCGCAATAACAAGGAAGTGGAAACGACCTGTCTGTAGTCAGACACTTTCTGTCCCACCTTCCTGGTATCACAGCCACTTAGTCCCAAATAAACACACAAAGGCTTATATTAATTATAGACTGTTTGGCCTATGGCTCAGGCTTATCACTTGTTATCTCTTTTATTTTAATTAACCCATGATTCTTATCCATGTTTAGCCACCTGGTTTGATACCTTTTGTTCCCATGCAGCATTCTCATCTTATTTCTTCTGCTTCTGGCTGGTGTCTTCTCTGCTTTTTCTCTTTTCAGAATTCTCCTTATCTGATTGCCCTGCCTATACTTCCTGTCTGGCCAATCAGCATTTTATTGCACCAATATATATAGTGGAAAATATTTACAATGCGTAAGAGCACAGTTCCACAGCATCTGTCTTTCAGTTGATGAATAATGAAAATGTCACAATGAAATTCTACAAGGAAAAGTGCAATTTTGGAAGTAAATAAAAAGAAAGCTAGAACATACACTAACTCAGACCCCAGAAAATAAATATGACATGCTCTTTCTTATTAGTGATTCTTAGCTGTGAATCTTCAGTGTATATAATCTATAATAAAAGTAGAAACCAGAATGTAAAAAGAGACAAGGGCATGGAATGGAGGGAATCTCTAGAGTAGGAAACAAGTGCTATAAAGGAGAATTGGAAAGGAGGAGGCATTAATGAATCCAGGAGAGAAAGCAGTACAAATGAGAATGAAGAAGAAAGATAAATAACAATAAAGATGTTTGATAAGAAATAGTGAATCATGTTATTTTATCTAAAATCATATATATGTGTTTGTGATGTGGGATGTTTTTATGTTGTGAATAAAAAACTGATTTGGCCTATGTCAGGCACTGTAGAAGCAGGCAGAGGAATCAAGGCATAGGTAGGGGAAGGAGGGTGGAGTCAGACAGAGACTCAATCCAGCTGCCCAGGAAGCAACAAGTAACAAAACAGGTAAGCCACAGGCCATGTGGAAGACAGACTAGTGGAAATGGGTTGAATTAAGATGAAAGAGCTAGCTAACAACAATATGCCTGTGACACAGGCTAAGCAGGATGAAATTAATACAAGAGTCTATGTGTCTCTTTGGGACTTTGGGATTGCTGGATAAGCGGAGGCGGGTAAATCCGGACTGTGGAGTTAGACCAAGCCAGAAACCTCATGTTACATGTTTATATGTGTATTCATACACTTTTATTAGGTAGTTCAGACTCATACATTTTTTTTCATTTTATTTCTAAGATTATGATTTAATTATATTATTCCTCACTTCCTTCCAAAGCTTCCCATATACCACTCTTGCTCTCTTTGAACTCATGGACTCTTTTCCTTATTAACTGTTGAGATATATTCTGCTCAGTTTGCATAATATAACTTGAACATATGTTTTCAAGGCTGCGAAATTGGTATTGGATAACTAACTGGTGTGATTTTCCCTAGGGAAAACTATTCCCCTAACCCTTAGCATTCTTAAGTTGCCTATATTTCTCTGTGTAAAGAAAACACAAAACTTGAGTGGATAATGAGCAATGTACTATCTTTTCAAAAATCAAATAACAGTACCATGCATGAACCTCTCAAGTTATTGGTGAGGAAATTTCAAGATAGCTCCAAAACAATATAAGCTGTGACTGTTACCTTTGGTCACCTCCCAGCACTTGGAAGTAAGACATATTGAAGACATGACACACTTGACACAGTATGTGGCAAAATTGAGCTGGAATTTACCTGAAAGCCTCTTCCTTGAGGACTGATTCTCATATTATTAGAAGATATATGTGAGATGCCAATGGGGAAAAGCAATTGATAGACTTACTCAACTGTACAGCCTGTGAATCATAACAAAAACTGGATTGGCAAGGTATCCACAACTGTGCAAAAATGGCAATTTTTAACCTTGTAGGTTACTGACAGCTTTTATTAGACTTAAGGCCCAAATTTAACAAGGAGGAATTCATGCCTTGTCCTGTAACTTAGCCAACTACTCACTGGAGACACCATAGATCTGAGGGAGTATATACCACTAATGGTTTTCTAAACCAATATAATCCCTTAGAGCATTCAAACTATTAGTCCTTATACCCACAGATAAATGTAACTCTCACCAAAGAAGTTTTTTTTCTTTTTGCAGCAAGTGGAGACTAATACAGAAAAACACAATTACTCAAAATCTAAAGAAGTTATAGTGGGGTACTCAATCAACACTGATACATCTGCAATACAACTCATAAATCAAAGCTTAGAAAACAATCTCAAAAGAAGAGGTGGGAAATTGTAATGTGGCGAGGCGCTTCTGGCCTGCAGAACGACGAGTCACCACATGCACGATTCTTCTCGGATCACACTTTATTGGAGTACAGCTCAGTTGAAAATGGTGGAAAGGGGGCTGGAGAGATGGCTCAGCGGTTAGGAGCACCATCTGCTCTTCCAGAGGACCCGGGTTCGATTCCCAGCACCCACATGGCAGCTCACATGGCTCAGCGGTTAGGAGCACCATCTGCTCTTCCAGAGGACCCGGGTTCGATTCCCAGCACCCACATGGCAGCTCACAACTGTCTGTAGTTCCAGTTCCAGGCAAACATCAAGGCAAATAAATAAATAAATAAATAAATAAATAAAGTTTTTTTTTTTAAAAAAAAAGGGGGGGCTGGAGAGATGGCTCAGTGGTTAAGAGTACCGTCTGCTCTTCCAGAGGACCCAGGTTCAATTCCCAGCACCCACATGGCAGCTAACAACTGTCTGTAGTTCCAGTTCCAGGCAAACACCAAGGCAAATAGTTAAATAAAATAATAAAATAAAAAAGTGTTTAAAAAAAAAAAAAACTTCCATTACAAAAAAATAAACTTAAAAAAAAAAAAAAGAAAATGGTGGAAAGAAGACCCCGAGCCTGAGATGCAGCTTGCTTATATAGGGAAGCCGGGCACATGATTGGTACCCAACATAATGCCTCATTAGCATATAGCTGGTGATTGGTCCAAAGTAATACTCATTATCATATAGCTGGTGATTGGTCCAAAATAGTGGCTCATTAGCATATTTGGGGATCACATCAGATAGGTCCTTTCTCGATGCCTAATTAACATAAGCACATCGGATTGGTCACTACTCGATGCCTAATTAGCATAAGCGGCAATAGAATGTTCCTGGCAAGTTGTGCAAAGGCAAACCGTGCCCTACATCTTCCCCTTTTTTGTTTTCTAATGGTACAAACAGGATATAGCCTGTACAGGTGTTCACCTCATGATGTGCCCACCACTCGAAGGCTGTTTCCTGCTGCCAGGATCCCCGAGAAGCCTTCCTGCGTGCAAGGCCAGTAAAGGCAGCAGGGTGCAAAGGCCGTCTCAGAGGAGAATAATTCCCTATAGAAGTGCAATGGCAGTGCAAGGGCAATCATTGTAAGTTCTTAAGGGCGAGAGCCAGGCTGCAGGGGAGTGCCCTGCATCAACAGCCAAGAGTGCCTGAGTGAGTAGTACCTTTTCTCGACGTGCTCTGATGTGAATACAGCAAATCAGCCAGAGGCAAAAAACAATCCCAAATAAACAGCAGGCTGCAAAAATTCCCACTCCCACCCACTCCTTGAAAAAGGAAAAGGCAGAAGTGAGCCAAGAAGTAAAGTCCCCAAGTGTAACAGGCTCCAATCTTGTAGCATTTAAGCGTGCAATCAGGAACTTTTGCTTGAGGATCATCTTCTCGGCTTCCATAGACCAACTTCCACTTAGAAATTCTCCAATTCTTCGGTTTTCATTCAAGGCATCTGAAACTACAAGAGGGGTAACACAAACACGCCCTAATTTCTGTACACAGCCCACTTGTATTAGGCCATATACATCTTCAATAGCCTCTTCTAGTAAATTTACTCTTTCGTTGGTGGCAAGGATACCACTCAGCAAATGAGAATTAAACTGTACTTGCTCCTCTAAAATTTGCAAAGTTTGAGTCACAATATCATTAATTTCCTGGGCAGACTTGATTTGGCTGGCCATGGTTACACCTGCAGTAACTGCTGCAGCTGCTGAAATGGCAACGGCAGCCATGATAGCAGCCTTAATGCCGAAGTCCCTCTTATGCTGTAACAGACTTATCATAGGGAACTGCTCTGGGTCAGCTTCCACAGGCATGGGGACAAAGGTAGGCATTCTAACAACTACTGCTGTAGTCACCACTGATCCATTCCAACACTCTGCCAACCAACAAGTGCCTGAAGCGGTGCAGTTTCTACTAGAGTTAGTCAGGAGAAACATAAAAGGTGACTTCAAACACACCAGAGCTGCTGACCCTGTGTAATTGCTAACCTCGTTGTTATAAGATGTTAATTTTAATTTCATCCTTGCTCTATTATCTGATTTCACCACACCTGACACATTATAAACCTTACCCAAGGATCCTTGCAAGTTCACAAGAGCAGAAACATCTGCACTGGCCCCTGCCTCATTAATCAATACCCAGGAAAAGAATGACCATCCTTCAGCAAACCAAGTTGTGTTATCCAATTTTTTAACACTTCCCATATAGGGCCTCAAGCCAGGAGAGAATTCAAATCCTGGACTAAGCTGTTTACTTCCCCAAGTTCTATCTTGGCAGGAAGTGAAGGTAAGAAAACTACTTATAAATGGTTGACAATAGGGAGCAACTATAGGTCTTGTGGTATTTTGTCTATTCTTATTACTGTTATGTAATGGAACTATCCCTTCATGAATCAGGATCGTGGTGGTAACCTTCACCTCATGATTTACATTAACTCCTGATCCTGTGCCAGAGGCGGAACCAGTAGCTATCTGTCCCAAAGCCTCAGTTAACATATGCACAGGAACTTGATTGTCCTTTAGGGGGTTTACCCAATGAGTCAAGTTTTTTCTGGCTAGAAAAATACAGTCTTCAGTCTCTTTAAGACTAAAGCAAAATGACTTATTCAAATTAATATTACTAGCATTATATTTTACCCAATTTGTGGAAAGGGGCTGGGCACAAGGAACATCTAATTCACACAAGGTGGAAAATATCGTAGGAAGAACTCTGGACTGAGCATGGACTGGCATAGGTAATGGCCAGGTCCGACTAATCCCCCAGAGTACCATTTTCTCTGCCTGAATCAGGGGGAAGACGGTCAGGAGTATCCATATCAGCATCATCCTTAGAGTCGACTTCAACGCATCTCGTCAATCTTGATGGCACCTAGACTGGCTCCTGATTCTGTGGAGAAACACATAAAGATCCCCTGGATTGAATGATAACGGGATCCGGGCCTCGCCATTGATTAGAAAGTACATCCTTCCACATAACTTTGCCTTGATTGTTGGGTTCTGACGTCATATGACGTTCGGTGACAGTTTCATTTTTATCATTTAAATTTAGAAAATTTATAGTGAATAAGGCAAGAGAGAGCCTTTGTTTGTGGGTGCAATTCTCTGCTATTCCCCCTTTTTGTTTTTGCAGGAAGTCCTTGAGCGTACGATTCGCTCGCTCTATTATCCCTTGCCCTTGTAGATTATAGGGCAGGCCTGTGATATGTTTCACTTGCATTTTGTGACAAAATGAGGCAAAACTCTTAGATGTATAGGCTGGCCCATTGTCAGTTTTCAGTGTATCGGGCTTACCCCAAGCTGCTCAAGTTTCAAGGCAGTGGGTAATGACATTGTGAACTCTTTCTCCAGAAAGAGGTGTA
Source organism: Sigmodon hispidus (assembly GCA_004025045.1). Classification (NCBI taxonomy): domain Eukaryota; kingdom Metazoa; phylum Chordata; class Mammalia; order Rodentia; family Cricetidae; genus Sigmodon; species Sigmodon hispidus. The sequence goes on along the minus strand of PVIH01025723.1, from coordinate 545 downwards.
GCGTGCGTTACTCCAGAACATATATCAATGGATACATGCACATACTGAAGCTTTCCAAAGGATGGAACATGGGTAACATCCATCTGCCAAATTTTAAGTGGAAAAATGCCTCTGGGATTAACCCCTATTTTTTGAGCAGGCAAGAATTTCACACAAGCAGAACAGCTTTTCACAATATTCCTAGCTATCTCCCGAGAAATTTTAAATTTAGTTCTTAAAACAGCAGATGAAACATGGTATAGGCTATGAAACTCTCACGCTTGTGTTTCAGAATCCAATGCCACAAAAGCATGCATTGCCAGATCAACTTGTTCATTGGCTTTTGCCATAGGACCAGGCAACAAAGAGTGAGCTTGGATATAAGTAATATAAAAGGGATTGGATCGATGCAAAATCTCACCTCTTATTCCTGCTAAAAGTGAGGCTACCATACTAGAGGGTTTAATATAGGAAACAATTTCTAAATTTTTAACAGCATTCACCACATATGATGAATCAGATACCAAATTAAAAGACTCAGGAAAACATTTAAAAACCTCTAAAAC
>PVIH01025722.1:0-20114 GCA_004025045.1 Sigmodon hispidus | reverse complement strand
CCTAGATGTCCCTCAACTGAAGAATGGATTAACAAACTGTGGTACATCTACACAATGGAATACTACTCAGCAGTAAGAAAAAATGATATCCTAAAATTTGCAGGCAAATGGATGGACTTGGAGAATATCCTCCTGAGTGAGGTATCACAAACTCAGAAAGATAAGCAGGGGATGTACTCACTCATTAGTGGTCTCTAAATAACAAACAAGAAAAAAGCCAAGCATGCCCAAGCTGCAAACCACAACCACTGAACAGCATGGGATCAGAAACACCCTGGACTGACTCTTCGGATCCCACTCCACCTAGAGGAACACCTGACTCACTCTTGAGGGAGGGGAGATAAAACTGGATCTGCCAGGAGTGGAGATTGATATTGGGTCAGTGGGATCATGGGACTGTCTGCTGCCTGCCCAGGGAGGGGATGGGGAGTTGTGGAGAATCAAAAATGACCTGATGTGGCAGGAGGGGGAAGGGATCTTCAATAAGGATATACAGGGATAGAAAGCGTGACTTCTTTGTTCATAATAATAATAATAAAAACAAGTATACAGAAAAAAAAAGAAATGATAATGTGGGCTGAAACCTGCAACCTTTGTTTCTGAGTCCTGACCTCAAATACCAGGTGATAAGTTGCTTCATAACTCTGCAGCCATAACATTCTAGCCATGATGATCTGTAACACTACAACCTGTAAGCAAGAATGAGCCCTTTCTCTCTTGAGCTGATCCTTATCAGGGTTTGTTCATTGCAATGAGAAAAGCAACTAACTCAAGTCTTGTCAACTGAAATTTAAGTCTTGTTCCGTGTGAGGCCTCTTATGCTCAGACATAGCAGAGATTGAGTACATGCTGGTGATCGTCATCACCAAGAGTAAGAGGCCTTTGCTCGAGTCATCTGAAGCTTTGTATGCTGTAGGCACACAGTCAGGATATGGTAAGGAATCACGAGATACAGCTTTGTGCTGGGTCAGAGAGGCGGGCAACATATAAACAGCTGGCTTGCTTACTTTCCAGTTCTCTATGTTCTCAGACTGTTTCTTTGAGATGAAAGACATAAGAAGGTAAGGGAAAAAAATGGGTCTATCAGTACTTAACACCTGTATCGAGTATGCTAGTCTCTTTAACCCTTCCTTCTAAATAGATGTCAGCCACATTTAAGTTAGGGGTAAGTGAACTTCGGAGAGGTGACCTACTAACCATCGCCACACACAGAGTGTTTGTAGAGAGGGATGAGGAAACACAGCTGAAGACATAAACGCAAAGGCCTTTTGAGTCCTTGTGATGGATCCTGATGGCTAAGTAAGGCTGCGTTCTTACAGCGTGGATGATGATGGTAAATCTAACTGTTCTTTGCCCTGTAAATGTAGTTGAGCATTATCTCCAAATAAGTGTAGAGTGTAGAAATATTACATTATCTAACCATGTAGTAACATTTCAGAAGTGATAACTGATAACCAGAAGCAGCCTTTGAGGGACCTCAGGAAGAGAGCTTTCATAGTTCTGCAAGCCAACAAAAGCCAACTTGTTCAAAATACAAGGAAGTGCTCTGGAGCTGACCAACTTCTTCACTCTACACTGGCTTCTTTCAGTTTTAGGACTTGACCACATCCTACCATTTTTCCTGCTGATTCTATCTTCCAACAAGAGTATGGTGTGAGGTGCCATGTCACAGTGCTGAACTAACACTGGATCCTTGCTCAGAGCCTGGATGAATCCTCTGAATTAACACCTTCTCTACCATCCCATGGGGGGAACAAGTACTTCTCAGATCAAAGTATGCATCCATAGTATAATTAAAACTGGTGTTGTCCTTGGAAGAATTAGAAAGAAAAATGAAACTGTGACTGAAGGCAAATAAAATTTCTTTTAGAAAGAAACAAGGGGAAAAAATATTGATTCCTGGAAGAAAAGACTTGTCAAGGCAATTTCTTGCAAGAACAAACCCTTCATTAGAAATGAAGCTAGATCTAATTCTGAGGGAGTAGATGGATGTCTCCCTGTGTTTCCCATTGTCATATCATATACAGCACATATAGATAAGAGTGATTGTTTTCAGTCCCATTTACAATAAAAAAAGAGCTAACCAACTGAGTAAAATCAAATGTAATTAGTTTTACCTAAATTGTAGGTTTTCAGAGCAATTAATAAAACTAGAAGTTGAAGGCTGCTTGTTAAGCGAATCTAAGATCCAAGAATACATTTCCCTTATTGAAAGTCACTCCTATGTAAACCAACCTACACAAATCACTGTTGCATTGAAATAAAGCATGTGGGTAAGTGGAATGTTCATCTGCAGTGCTAATCCAGGCAATTCATGATTTCTCTAGGTGCCAAACATCTACACATGCTTTTCCTGCTGAATCAATGTCTAAGCCTAAAAACAGTAGAAGACACAAATAGAGAGATGTTGGAGTCTGGTCAACCTGGATGAGCCCAAATGCTGTTTCCTCTGGGTCCATAGGCAGAAACACAACTATCAGGAATCTGAACCCAAAGCAGGGAAGCAGACAGAGGTGAATAGTGCTGGGCATTGTCTATATTGTCCAGTCTAGGACCACAGGCTATGGAATGCTACTGTTTCTATTTAGAGTGGGTATTCCCTTAACAATTACCCTGATCCAGAAAACCTCCTACAAAACATGCCCAGAAGTTAGTTTTCATGGTGATTCTAGAGCCTCAAAAATGTATGTTAACTAACACTTGGAGCAATCATGCACAAGTCTCTTATTCACTGATGAGGCATAAACACAATTTCTAAGATATCTGTTGGTTGTAAATTGTTACAGTCACATGATCTTCTCAGGAGCCTGCATGTCATATTCTAGGAGTGTATATAATTTCTGTTGCACAGATTGGGGGCAGGAGGATCAACTCCAAGTCTTGATTCCTGTTCAGTCTTGACTTTGTCCCTGCCATGGGCCCCATTAGTCTTTTGTGATGAGAATAAGAAACTTACAGAGGTCCTTAGAGTACGGTCTCCTGAATTCAAATGGTACATTTATGTGAATCTTCAAAATATTTTGAAAAAATATTAGTACACTTAGCAATTTCCCATGCTATAGCATTCATTAATGACTCTCCCCATGGCCTCCTTAATTTCCCATCAGCCCAGGAGAGCGTGGGAAGAGTAAACATTCTCAGGTATCATCCACAGTTTATTCTGTATGGCATCAGGCTCTCAAACACTGCCAACACTTGACTACACATTACCTAAACTTCTCTCAAACATGAGTATCTAGAGAGTAATAATTATGCTCTCTGGGCAGAGAAAACACTGAGGTTTTGTATCAGTTACTGTAAGAAACATTTCAACATATTGTCAATAGAAACAAGCCAGCAAAAATTCTAGGAAAGGTAGTTATCTAATTTCCATGTCTCATGCTTTTAGTCCCTGGGGTCTCTAGGTTTCTGCCAGTCAGATGATTCAGTATCTTTCACCTGTTGGGAAATCAGAGGTGTCCAGGCAGAATGGAGGTTTTCCCTGAAATGTTCTGGAAGGGCAAGCTCCATATTCTGTATTTGGACTAACCATAGTTATGCAGGTGTGGAATGATGTCCTCCAAATACCAGACAGATGAGTGTGGCCATGAAAGGGATCTTGTGAGTTATTTTGTATCTCAGGCATCTTTGCTTTTTTCCCTCTGTGAGGCCACTAGATAATGGAGATGGGTGAACTCTTTATCGTATCTGGTAGGGATTGCATAAATATAGGGCACTAAGCTGCCAGTCAGAGACTTACAGAATCCCCATCCTACTTAATACCATAAGGAATGAAACAATTCTTCAACCCCTTAATACAGAATATTTCCCATAGATTATCTAAATAAATAATTTTTCTTATCATTTTTTGGGGATACATACTCTTGCTACACAGCATAGATGGGTCTTGAATGCATAGTTCACCTGTCTCAACTTCCCAAGTACGAGGGTCACAAACAAGTGCCACCATGCCAACCCTAAGAATTATATTTTTGAGGCTCAGGAAACAACAAGAACAGTTGTAAGAGTCAGAGGTCAGGGAACTGGGGCAAAGTGGTGTCTCTAGGACTGGACTGCACTGAGGAACTTTCAGCAGCTGTGGTTGCCTAAACAAGACCTGCACAAGATGGACCTAGGCAGTATCCTCAGTTTAATTTGAGGAACAACTTATAGTGGATGGCTTCTAGGTGTAGATGTGTAGATATGGTCAGTTTTCTTTAAGGGTGTGGCCTTTGATGGTTTGGCTATACTCCAATAGATGGCCCCACGTCTATGTGCATATGAGCAACACTAACTAGTTTCAGTCAGTTATGAGGAGAAAAAGAACAAAAGTGGACATGTTGGAAGGAGGCCCTGGGAAAGCAGATCCATGAGGAGTTGGAGTGTGGGGTAAGGGATGAACAGGATCAAAATACATTGTGTACATGTATGGAACTCTTAAGCAATAAGAAATAAAAACATATTAAGAAAGGTTTATTTTCTTTAAACAAGAAAAACCGAAAACCTTTACACAGGGTCCTCTAACCGTTATCACTGATAAGCATTAAAGCTATAATCTGTACCTAGAGAGAGTCATCATGGAGAACAGAGATCACTAAAAAATATCAGAAATAAAGAGCATATAAAAATTGGTTTAAAGTACATTCTCTAGATTTTTAAGAAAAGAGACAAAAATTGTTGGCAAAAAATATGTCTTGAGATTATAACAAGTTTGTAAGGTTGCTGTGATGTTGTATCAAGCAAACTCACTAAACAGGCAAGGATATACTTGGATCTGATTCTCCTGTCTCCATTCCCCAGTGTTGGCTTATCAGTATTTCCTTTCAATGTTTTTCACTGGAATGTAGATATGGAAGCATGCACTACTTTCATTGATATTTATTTATTTATTAGCTAAGGTGGTGTTATTGTTCACATAAGTACAATTCTCCAAGACATTTTGGTTGTGGGCTCATGCACTCATTTCAAATAAATTACATGCATTGAGTCATTGGGTTATGATTTTCAGGGATGTGTTTTGTTTGTAGTGTGCTGTCCATGATGAACATTACCTTGGTTTTAATAAGCCAATTGTATTTTCCCTTCCCAGCAAGAACTGGCCATCTCCTAATCTGTCCACAACTTCAGGTTTTTTCAAAGCAGGCAGATTCCAGATTTCCACAGTTGCAACCTGTCTGAGGAAATCTGTCCCTGTCAGCTTCATATCCAGGTCCTCTCATCCTTGCTAGGCAATGTTTTCCTGTACCTGCCATGAACACAGTGGGGCACAGTGGTGACAGGTGTGCAGCTCACAAAGAAGAGCCCTGGCTGCAGCCATACTTGTATTGCCTGATATCAAGGCTTTTAAGGAAGTGTGGGGACTGCTGTGGGTGTGGATGTTTGTGCTGCGGCCCCACTCAGAGACCTTCAGTCTCTCACTCAAGAACAGAGTAAAGTGAAGGCAAAGAAGCCACCACAGGTGCCACATTCCCACTTGCCCTTTCCCTTGGCCTGTTTCTAGAGAGAGGAGAGATTCTGACAGGAGATGATGGAGGCCCCTCTCCCAGCACCTGAAGAGCCAGCTCTTCCATGTTGTTTCAGGTTCTTCACCTACTGATGCCTGAATGTTCTCTGCAGCCTTTGAGGATTCAGCCAGATGGGGAATGAGGACCCACAGAAACCATGAAGGACTCTCCAGCACCCAGGCCCCCTTCCTCCAGCATTATTTAGTAACATTTACATGGGTGAATAAATTCTGATCTTTAAACTGTAAAATAGAAAATAAAAAGTCTTTATTTCTAAGTGTAACTGTACATGTTAGGATAACATTCCATGTATATATCAGGAGTGTGTATCCACTCTGACTTTCCTATTTTCAAAATCAACTCATCAGTCAGATACTTGGGGTACGAGACCATACTCCATCCTTTTTTTATACCACAGTGTTTTTTAGAGGCTAATTCTAATAACATGGGTCGGTCAAACTGCCCTGGTATGTTGCTTTGATGCATCTCAAACTCCTGGAGTAAAGCAGTCCTGCTTCAAGCTCTCTCTGGAGTATCTGGAGCTTCATTCAAAGCATCATAACTTAGGTTTCAGAAGTATCTCCAAGTGGGTTTAAAACATTGAATTGAATAGGAATTAAAGGAAAGAAATTCAACATTTTCATTAACTTTGCAAATATATAAAAACATATGATACAAATTTATTTCAGTACATGTGTTGGTTTTTTAACTGCTCAAAAAATGAGAATGTTCTGTGTGCTACATTTAACATCGGGTTTAACGGGAAAATACTTCTGTGTGAGAAGGGTCGGGCTTGACTACCAGAGACTAGTGGACTTAAGCAATAGAAACATTTCTCACGGCTCTGGAGTCTGGGTTAAGACAGCCAAGGTGTGGGTTCTGTTAGTTTCTCTTGAGGGTTCTCCTCTGGAGACAGATGGCTACTTCTCCTTATGTACACATATGGCCTTTTTCTAGTGAGAAAATGCAGATTGGGGCAGGAAAACAGGAGCTCCCCAGTGCCTCTTCTTAAAGAAATGATGATTCTTTCAGATCAGGGCCCCATTCCTGATCATAACTACTTCCTCCTAGAGGCCCCTTCCATCCATGTGCCATACATGGTTCCTGTAGGAACAGGCATTAGACCAGACATCTCCTCAATAGTGGCTTCCAATACTGGCAAAGATTCTCTAAAGGAAATGAATATTGGAAAAAGTACCTCATGTCATTATGTTGAGTGGAATACACAGCCCAGATACCTCAAGCTCAGAGTCTGAGGTTTAAGCATATATATATATATATGCTAATTTTAAAAGTAACAACAACAACAAAAAAACACCCCATAAGCCTTGAAATAAGAAATAAGCCTTGTGAGTTCCAAAGACTAAGCAGAGGAATCTGCAAGCTAAAGCCGTATATTCAGCATTTCACTGTCTCCAAAGGCCCCTCTATCTCTCTGGGGCATTCTGTGCATCTCTCTACATGTGTAGAGCATGCCAGACTGAACACACACTCTCTTTCCTTAGCCCACAACACACACACCCCAACCAAACAGAGCAATAACTGTGGCGGTTGCAGCTCCAGGTCTAGATTATGTCTCCAGTGCCTCACTTGGTAGATTGTTGTCTAGCTCTTCTTTAGTACATGCCCCCTTCAAAAATGAATCATCATTGCTCAGCTGATTCTGTCTCCTCCAGCAAGATAAGCCGCACATGAACCGGGTGTGGTCATGTACTTCTGTAAGGTTAGCACTGGAGAGATGGATACTTGAGGATCAACAGTTCAAGGTCATCCTGGGCTGTATAGAAAGTTCTGGACCAGCCTGGGTTACATGAAGCCATATCTAAAATAAATAAAATAAGCAGGGATGGAGGGAAAGAAGGAAAAGGAGCAAGAAAGGAAGGAAGGTTGGTGGCAGATTTTTTTCTGTTGACACTCTTACCCCATGGGGTGGCTTTGATCCCCTCTGATCCACTCTCAAGCCTCTTCCACCTTTTCATGTGTTCTGCACTAATAGATCCTGAAGAATTTAGGTTTGAACACCATAAAGATTTCAGAGCTAAAATGAATAAACTCTTCATTTAACTAATAGCTGCAGGACAGATATAAAGCTGGCATAGTTGACTCTCAGGACATAACCTACAACACAGACAGCCTAAATAATAATAATAATAATAATAATAATAATAATAATAATGTGCATTCCCCAGCACAACAAGCTGAGACAGAGTCCAGCAAGTCAAAGGTGCATTGGGCAAACAGAAAAACATCTTCATCCCATCAGTCACAGTGAGGGGAGGTGGAAGGCACTGACCTTCCTACACTGAGTGCACATGAGATGCAGAGACAGGGGCATCTAACCAGACCAACCAGACCAGCCTAATTCAGAAGCCAGAGTCCAGTTCCAGTTGGAGATTAGCTCAAAAACCAAGTTGGACAACTTCTGAAGAAACACAATAAGGTGGTACTCAGGCTTTGATGTATATGTGCAAGCTCTTCTACACACAAGCATGTGCACACACACACACACACACACAATCTCTAACTTGAGTTTCAAGTTCTAGCACAAACAGCAAAGCAGACTCTGTTACTGATACAAATTCTGTAACTATTGTCAAAGAGACATGGTCACAGGCTGTGGGCAGGGAGACTAGCAACTGGCCTGTGGCTTGATCTCCCAGCATCTTTGCTATATCACTATTAAGAATAGCCTGGAAGATTACCTTTCTTCATCACTCCTGTGGCTTCATGCCCAGGCTTACACTTAGAAGTAGAATGAAGAGGAGAAGGTCCACCCAGCCTGTAAATGGATTGTCTAAATTTAAAAGTGATGAAGATCACAATGCTTCGGAAACAGTTAAGAGCTGGAGAAAGGAGCAGAGTGGGCAGCCCAGTTCTTTCAAGGAGGGAAGGCCACTCTCTTGGGCTGCACCTGCTGCCTGCCGAGTGCTTTGCTATTGAAGAGGCCTGCGGCCCGATCTGCATTTCAAATAGCTGGCGTGTAGATGAGGCCATTCATTCTGTCTTCTGTGTGTTGGTCCTGCTGGGGATGGGCTGTTGTTTAGCAGCAGGCCAGAGTTCCCCCAGGCTCCCTGAGTCAGCAGCCCCCCTCACCCACACTGAATTCAAATTCGGGATTGATCATCTCAGAAAAGTCTCTGATGCAATGGTAAGTCCAAGGCACAATGACAGAAGCCTGGGAGGTTCTTTGGTGGCTTGTCTCCATTGATTCATCAGCAAAAGTACTACCAAAGTAGAGGAGCCTGGTCACCATCTCTGGGCGCCCTCTGTGATCACATACTGTGTTTTAGTGAAGAGACACGATTCACCAGCTTCTGTTTGGCTCTGTTTAGAGATATTCTACCACGTGATGTGAGAGGAATTAGAACTTGGTGTGCGATTTGGTGAAATATGTAAAATTTCATGTTTCTCAGGATCTGGATTGAGTCTGAAATTCAAGAAAATTTATTATTAGGATCTGTTATTCTGCTTGCTGTCCCACCCTGTGTTATGTGTGTGTGCACATGTTTGTGTGTCTGTGTATGTATATATGTGTACATATGTGTACATGCATTTGTCTATGTCTATATGTGGGTGTGCATACGTCTGTGTATGTGTGTCTTTGTGTATGTCTGTGTGTATGTTGTGTACACATGTGCCTGTATATGCATGTATGTATGTGTGTGTTTCAACACAGGCCCTTTCCTAGGAATAAAGAATAAATGGAAGTTGCTAGTGTTTTTATAATATAGCCTTCATACGCCTTCTAAGAGAGATTAGCCATTCTACTGGGACCAATTTCTTAAAGTATATTTTTCTACTTCTTATTGTCATGAGTGAAGAAAATATCCTGAGAACAGAATTATCTCCTCAAAAAATAGAAATTAGAAAGGAAGAACAAAGTATAAACCACACATAGGATATGAAACATCTTCCTTTGCTGGATTTTCCTGGCTCATTGTGTCTTTTCAATTTCAGGATCCTTCTTCTAGCTATAAAAATTGCTTTTTATGCTTGGGACATCTTGCCAAGATTGAGAGAATGTTACTAACATAGTTAAGAATAACCATCATCAAAGATGATGAGGAAAGGACCTGAAGTCTGTGGTAATAAAACAAAAACAAAATATTTTTAAAGGTAGGATTTTTTTTTTCTATAAGATAATATTCTTTCTTTCAGGCATCTTTCTTGAGTTAGAATTATCTACAGGGCATAGAATGTAAATTTACAAAATTAGGAAATTATTTCAATGAAGGTTGCTTTCACAATTGCTGGAGGGAAGCACAGGAACAGTCAGCTACAAACCTTCAAGCAATAGAGCAAACTACATCTTGTATTTTGTGCGTTTTGAAGGCTGGCGGTTCTATTGAACGATACCAATTATACAATTTTTAATGCTTTACCGAATGTACATGAAAGTATAATAAGAATGAGCCTTATTTGCATAACAGGGATCATAACACTTCTAAATATTTGATTGAGCTTCCTTTCTTCCCCCCACAGGCAGAAACAGAGGCCACTCAATGCACAAGGCCAGGGAATCTGGCCTTCCCTCTCTCAGGTCCATTCCTGGTTCACTGCAGCTAATGTGGGATGCATTCTTGTTGAAAAACTACAGATATTATGATGGATAAGGACAAACACATATGATGAGCAATTCACATTATTTCAAAGTATCACTTAAAAAAACAACAGAAATATTATAAAAAAAATTTAAACACTAAATTTCTCAAACTCAAATCTGGAGAAAGTAAAAGCACCTATATTTCTTCAACATCACTGATCAAAGAGTAATCAAATGCTGAATGTTATTAATATAGGTTTATTTTATATATACAAAAATCAAGAAAACTCAGCAAAGAAAAATACTCAGAATCACAGGGAAAGTCACCTTTTGCAAGTGAGGCTGGTAGACACACATTGTAGAGTTGGGATTGTCCTGTGATATTCTAGACATGCATTTCCTGTGGCAGTGAAGCAGTTAAGTTCCCTCATCTCCTAGGCAACCAGCAATGGCAGTCCACATCAGAATCCTGGGGACATTGCCAATCTGCTGTTTAATAAAGTAAACTTTGATTGCTAGAGATATTTCTTCTTTTTATAAGTCATTTTTTTGTTACTATATTCAAATGTAATGCCAACCAGCATGTTACAAAGGCAGGGGTAGAATCTACATTGCAAAGAATGGTCCATTAGAAATGTTATTTTAAAAGATGCTGAGCAGTATGTATATTCACAACTGATTCAATTTTCTAAGAAAATAACCAAAGAAACCACCTAAGGAGTATCTGCCTAGTGAGAACAATTCAGACCATAACATGGAGCCCAGTTTTCCAGTTTCTTTTTCAGCAGCAAGAAAGTATTAATTTTTGTAAGCTGCATGTCCCTTAATTTCAAGATATTGATATCTTGTGATATAGTTGTTTTTTTAAAAAAAAAATTATAACGTCGAGCCCCTATTTTCAAGGAAAATTGTGCATATATCCCTCTTAGACACTCACAGAAAAGATTTATTCAAAGTTCCCTAAGCCGCCGTCTCTGCTGTCTTTCAGAAGCTATGCTGTGTCTTGTGATATTGACAAGCCTTAATAGGAAAACGAGCATAGGAGCTTAATGAGCCTTGCATTGAGCATCAGGGAGGGTAGGAGGAAAGCTGAGGCAAAGCCGAAGCAAGCTCCTTGTCCACCCTGCTTAGCAGCCGGCATGGCAGCTGCCTGGCGTTCTCCTGCTCAGAGAAGGCTGATTTGTCCCCCTGTACACCGCCCTTTCCCGCCCCCCACCCCCACCCGCCACCCGCCACCCCGGCCCAGCTAGCCTGATGTAAATATTGCTGGGTTCTTGACAAATATAAAACTGATAAAACAAAATAGATAACCATTCCATTGATGGAGAGGAGAGGAAAATGCAAGTGTGGATGGAAAGGTCAGCCCAGCAGAATCACGAACAGCAGCAATGGGAATGGGGGTGGGGGAGGGGCACAAGAGAAAACCTCTGTAAAAACCAAACCAAAAAAAAAGAAGACCCTGCTCCTCCTCTGTGTTTTTCGGCAGGGAGGTTGTTATCATACAGAAGAGTTTTGTTAAGTCAGATCTTTAACCCTAAGAACACTATCTATTTAATTTACACCCACAGCATACTGGGTATTTCTCATTTTTTTAAAAACACGTTTCTTAGATATCCCTTTGTTATCATTTTCCACTCTAGTGGAAAATCAAAGGCTTGCTTCTTCCTCACCCCGAAGAGCCTTCTAGTATTTTGCCACCCTTAACTCTGCTTGAGATTAGAAAAGTCAACGACACTATTCCTAGATCTAATGAGTAGACAGCTCCAAGGAATTTGTAGCATGTGTTTTTCTTTGCACAACAAGTATATGGTCCAGTAGTAAAATCTGTGCTGTTGCCCACATCCACGGTGGATAACCCATAACCCTGTGCATCGCTTAATAGGATTTATGCTTGTTGGCTCTCTCTATATGCACTGCCATGGTGAATAAAGGAGAAGCCGGTTCCCGTGGCAACCAGAGCCACTGCACTCCCAACTGCTGGCAAATTCTTCCCAAGCATAAAGTGGACTGGAGAGAGTATGCTGGTCCCTGCATCAACACGACTGGCTCTGATCTGGAAGAAGGAGGCATCCAGTCTCGGATTGAATTTAGATTCTCTGATTGCTTGGCCAGACCCCTTCCATGTGCTCTTCCCATGGAAACATCTGCAGATGGAAAGGAGCCAAATCATAATTCTTTGCAGATCCCCCCAGCCCATTGCTACTCGAATGTCACCGGGGCTCCATCAAGGACAGGGCTCCATCAAGGACCCAAAGAAGAATTCTTTATGCATCTGCTCAAAACGAGAAGGTTATTTTGTTGTCTTCAAGATGGCTCTTGAGCTGCGGGCAGAGCCAAGGGCTGTGGCCTGAATGGGCAGAGTTGCTAGGAGATAAGCCCCGGATGCAGACAGCCGGCTGGAGTTATCTCTAATTGACAGCTCCTTACCCTAAGGGTCTATTTCTAACCTTGAGACCAGGACTATAATGAGAGGGCAGCTTTCCGTCACCCCTGTTCCTGGCGAAGGCAGGCAGATTACTGGAGGCCTGCTTTCTCTGGGTTTGTTATGTTTCTTTAGGAGGGAGGAGGAAGAGACATGCAGGGCTCTGTCTCAGCCCCTGTTTGCATCCCTGAGCTCTTTCTTGTCTGATCCATACCACCTGAATAAACTCTCTCCTCCTGTAAAGATGGGCTTGTTTTTTTTAAATATCCAGAGTGTGCAAGGCAGAAAAACCCTCCTTGGATTTAAAATGATTTAAAATTGAAGCAGGAAAGGTGGATTTCTTGGAAAAAAAAAAAAAATGGGGGGAGGGGTCTGGTCCGGGAAGGTAAGAAAAAGAAAGCAAACACAGCTTTCTGTTTTTAGCGTTGCCCCTCCCCCAGACCCCTCTTGGCTTCCAGGGAAGTTATGTCCTGTGATGCCTGAGATGCTGTTTAGTCCTCAAGTTGGACAATGAAACGAGAGAGAGAGAGAGAGAGAGAGAGAGAGAGAGAGAGAGAGAGAGAGAGAGAGAGAGAGAGAGAGAGAGAGAGAGAGAGAACGTTCCGGTTGGGGTATTTTCATGTGTCTTTTCCTGCAAGCAATTTTTCTTTTTTCTGAAAACTACTACATAGAAAATGCAATTTACACACAGCCCGAAGCTGAATCCAGCAGGCCTAAGAGACTGAGGATTCTTGCTCTTGTGGAACTGTCAAAAAGAGAAAGCATTTTTCTGTGTGCAGGGGGATGGGGTGGGCCAGGAGAGCTTGCTCGGGCATTTCCTTCCTGCGTGCAGCTTCGCCGTTTCTTTCCCTCAGTATTTCTCATAGTGACTCAGTGTAGTAAATTCCACCCAGGATTTCTTCCCATGAGAAAAGTGGTGTGTGGGGATTCTGAATACTAAAAAAGCACACTTTAAATCAGGAGCATATAATTTCATTAGTGATCTTAATAATGGAAGAAGAAAGTTTTCTTTGAGGGATTGTTTCAGGGCTAGGTCACCTTGAGCTCTGTCTCAGGGCACCAAAGACTAGGGGTCTCCATCTCAGCTCAGGGAGAGAAAGGTATCAGTGCATGAATAGAATCAAGAATATTGGACAAAATATCATATTGCTGAATCTTGCTTTCTAGACTGTACTGAATATTCTGCAAAACAGGACTGTACAAGGGAGATCTTATTTTAGGGTTGGGGTAAACTAAAAACATCATCAATGAACATCAGTCCTGGTTTCATTTAAGTATGACTGGAAATGAAAAGATACATGTAGCTTGTTCTTCCTCCAAATCAAACATTAAAAGGTAAATAAGACTTTCTTTTTAGTATCTTTTCTTACAAAATGTTTTATTATGTATATAGGGTTCTGCCCGCATGTTTTCCCGCACGCCAGAAGAGGGCACCAGATCTCATTATAGATGGTTGTGAGCCACCATATGATTGTTGGGAATTAAACTCAGAACCTCTAGAAGAGCTGCTGGTGGTTTTAATCTCTGAGCCATCTCTCCAGCCCTTTAGTGTGGTGGAATGTTCTCTGTACGATGTAAATAAATAACTGTTTGGACCCATGCAGGGTACCGTAGAAGTGGGTGGAGAATCAGAGGCAGCCAGGCAGATAGGAAAGGGTGGAGTTACTCACTCTCGATTGGACCCCCAAGAGGAATGGACATGTAGAGGTACCGGCTAGCCAAGGGCTGGAAGCCACGTGGTGAGCAAATTAATAGAAATGGGTTGAAGAATTAAGATGAAAGAGCTAGCTAGTAATGTGCTTAAGATATGGGCCAAACAGTGTTAAAGTATATAAGCGTGTTATTTCATTTCTTTTGGGGGACAAAAGCCGCGGGCACGCAGACCAGGTTCCAAACCACTGGCGCCGCATGCGCACCAGGCACAAACCTCGAGACCCAAAACAGGGCGGGGGGGGGGGGGGAGGTGTTAAACTTACTACAACACTTTAGCATCTTTTTAATTAAACTATATATAATTTTAAATTTGCTGAAGAATTTCTGAAAAGTACAAAAACATCTCGGGAGTGCCCTTAGACCCAGGGGTCTCTTCAGTGTTTTGGCATTGTGATTTTCCACCCTCTCTTTGAGTTTTATAATCTTTTTCTTCCTTGAACAACTTGATAGTACAGTAAAGATGATTTAACTCTTTATCTTCCCCCAAGTACAGAAACATGCTTTCCTATCACTGGAACATCCAATTCAAAACATAAAATATCAGTACTGTGAATATCACATGGCAATTCATAATCAGAATGGTCTGTGTCATAATGTCTTTCAGGTCACCATCTCACATTGTATTATTTTTCTAGGACAGATTTATAATTATTCTACCAAGAAAGATCAGGAAAAAAATCACTATGTACCACTGAATGATAGTATTAAACTTGGGTTATTTTTAAGATTAAATATTCTGGAAAGGAGGTGCCCCAGGAGCAGTCAGGGCAGTGGGTCTGTGATGTGTTGCATAAATCTTAATATTTTCTAAAGAAAAATGAACCCTGGTTTTTATTTATCACTTAGAGGAAAACCAATAATGCAATTTAAAATAAGTATTTTGGAAAAAAAAAAGAGACTTGTATAAGCAATAAGACATGCCATTTATAGTAAATGTTTGTAGAGTGTGTGACTCCATACAGTTGGATAGGCGTGAGATTCTCTTTATTGTTCTGGAATCACCCATAACAATGAAGAATGTGAACAGACAGGAGAGATACTGTTAAAAAGACACTAATCAAACCAGAGAACGAAGCAGTTATTTCTGCCTAGAAAAGAAGAAAATTATGTAGAGAAGAAAAAAAAGTACTACTTGAAAATGAAATTTTGAGTACTTGGGAGTCTGAGGCAGGAGAATCACAGGTTTGAATCCATTGTGGACTTTACTCTCACACTCTCTTTTTTTAAAAAAAAATGTGAAAATTACATTTTATTGATTTTTATCAATTTTATGATCATGAATATTAGTTAGCAAAAGGGAATCTATCCCCTTGCAGCTGTGAATATTCTCTTGCCCCTCCCCCATGCCACATGGACTAGTTTAGGGCCCCAGAACATCATCTTTCTCAGCTGACCTGATCAGCCAGTAAGGTCATTCACCTCCATTTGGTCTTAGTTTCTGGGTACATGGGTGTATTCACTAGTCAGTACACTGTTCCTATGTAGCTATATGGATTCTACACATTTTAAGACAGTGCAGAAGGTTATCAAAGACTGATATAAGCTTGGATATAGCTCTTCCCAGGGATGTTCTCTGGCATGCACAGGACACTCAATGCTTCTCCAGGGTGAACCTCTATTCACTCAGCATCCTCATGAAGCTACAAGGCCAATGTTCTCACTTTCCATCAACTAAAAGGGCAGCCAGTGAAACCTTTAATCCCATGTCTATGCTTGCCAAGCCACATAATTTCCATTGTAATCAGAAACAGAGTTCATTAGTTTATTTTTTTTTAAATACTATCTGGGCAAACCACTTTTGAATTTCCCTTTCCTTTAAAATAAGAAATAAGTATTCCTCTTCTTTTGTAAAAATTTAAAATTTACTGGAAATTGATTCCTCTTTTTTTGTTTAAAAGTGATGGCAGCCTGATATGTGAGAGAGCATCTATTCAGGAGGTGGTCACTAGCCCTGATGTCAGGGGGATAGACCCCAGATTGTCTGTATGCAGCTTTGCAGAGGCTGAAGGCTTCCTCAGCATTTCTTTTTTTTTTTGAGCAGTTGCTGACCTCTGACCCTTCCTGCAGAGGGCCTGAGGAGATTAGGAGAACTATGCTCAGTTCATTCCAATTACTCTAAAGCAACAAGAAAGAACATACTTTTTAATTAACCAAACACATTTCCATGATCACCTGAATTCCCCAGATGGGACAGAAGGACCAAATGAGCTATAGGTAATGGTTGTTCAATAATATTCTCTCTCCTCTCTTCCCTTCTTCCTTACTTCATAAGAAGATGTGAGTCAGGTTGCCTGCTATTTTAGTTATCTATACTGTTTCTGCATTCTCACATAGCTGGCAGATTTTACTTGGATATTCTAACAGAGTTCATGTGGTACCTAAAACATTTGATTCTTTTCTCTTCTCCTATGTCAAGGCAATGTTCATAAAACAAAGACCTGCAAGATAGAAGAGATACAGATATGGGAGGCAGTGAGATTGTCACATGTATTTAATTTGGGAGGGTCCTTCCACAGAACTTTCTAATGAAGCAAATCCCCATCAGCACAAAGGCTTGCTAAGTTACACTAGGTTACCAATAGACCTAGCCCACATAGGGATCAACAATATCTTGCCATCTGAAAGGGGTCCTTTGTCTGATTGAGACCATTCACTGGCTCCTCCCTTTCACAACACCATGTTTCAGCTTACCAATGGAAATAAATGTATGGGCTTTAGAGGCTTCTAAGGGCCTGGAAACCAACCTGGCCTCAGCTAGGACAAACTGGTGATAACTCCTGCCTTAAGACATGCTCCTAAGCACTTCCGAATAAACCAACCTGGGTCTGCCTGGGGTCTTGACAAGGACAGAGTCCAGATACAAGGTGACATAGATCAGCAAGAGACCAATGCCCTGCACCTGAAGCTGGAGAGACTAGAAAATCAAAGCCTTTTCTCCTGACTGAGAGAAGCATCTGGGAAAAGAGTATTTAAGGTTCTCCCCTCCTTAAGAAAATCAGACTTGCTTGTTTCGGCCTGTCTGTCCTTGGAGGCTGTGTTGCTTTTTCCACACAGGCAACCCCAACACCTGACCGTGAACCAGGCTCACCCCAACAAAACCCATCGAGTCACATATTTGTCTTGTGCTCCTGGAGAAGGTAAGACACCCCCCCCCACACACACACACACAGAGAGAGAGAGAGAGAGAGAGAGGTTTCCCCTGTAGCTTTCTTGCCACTATTGACAAAGACAATGAAGTAATGTAGGGCACAGTGTGGTGTGATGATTCCCCATATCTCTTTGTAGCTATTCTGGTTTCTTTCTATTGTGAGCCTGTTGTTAGAAGAGCCAGCCATAAAGGTGTAGGCCTGATTTTTTTTTTTCTTGAGTTTAGTAGGAGGCTGCAGGATTGTATTCTTAAGCTGCTTTTTGTCTTTCCTGTTTTCTGTGTTTTGAGTTAGTTTAGTTTCTCTGCCCTCCCAATGGTGCCCTATTAACACTGTTTAGAGCTGAAGGCATTTGGTTTCCTGCTGAAAGGCAAATGTGCTGTTTAGTCCATTAGCACCTTTGTTCAAAATAAATAGCACTCAGATGTATGTGTCTGGGGGTCATTTTTGAAATCTAAAGCCAAAAATGACTTATTTGGAATTTCCTGTTTATTAAGAGATATTGTACAGGTGGAACTATGGTCAAGGAGTTTCCCTTCCAAGCTTGAAGCGGGTCCTTGGCCTGCCTACTATGCAGGCCATGTATTAAACATCCTTGATTTGTGAGAAGATTCTGTAACCAGGCAAGGGTCATTTCTGCTATTTTTCCAGGGATCTAAGGCAGACAGCAATCCTGACTTGAGTATCTCAGAGGACACCTTGCTATTAAGCACTGCTTATGGGCTGCATACTGTACTCTACAAATTGTTACAGATGAGAGTGCCTAAGAGAAAAACTAACTCTCACTGTGGAGTTAGGGTAGCTTCACAGAAGACTTAGTATTGGTACCATACCTTGAAAAGAAGATAGATTCTAGGCAGGCAGAATAACTAGTGGCTAAGGGTGGCAGGACATTTCATACTGGGTCTAGAATGATGGTGAACCTGTGTGGACAGGGGTCAGGTAGCCGGGTACAGAAGGAAGAAATGATGAATCAACTGTAGATAAGGAATGAGCACCTGCTTCACGGGTGCCTCTTCTCTCTAGACATTGATGATCTGTGAGCAGTAGAAATGTCCCCTGATAAAAAGCACATAAACTAACAAGTAGTGAAGCCAATGGGTGCTGCATAAGGAGGAACTATGCCAATTTCACGTTGCCCCTGAGCAGCAGGGATGGGAGGCTGCCTTTGGCTGACTTAGGTATCTGAAGGATAATTTTAAAGGTGTCACCTGCTTTCTCAGGCAAAGGAAGTTAAAACTGATGTTCAGATCTTCAGTGATGAGACTAGGTAAGGAGAAGTGCCTCCAAGGGTCCTGCAGCAGAAAGGATGCATTTGCAGTGCAGTCTGTACTTCTCCCAAATGAACCTCTTACATCATCACAAGGAGAGGGAAGGCAAACTCGGATCACAACTACTCTATAAATAGTTCGCCTACGTCTTCAGGCGGTGAGACCAGGTTGAGGTCTCTTGACTGTAACAGAAATAACCCTGGTTCCCAGTTCTTAGCTCTTCTGTCTAAGCAGCACTATGACAAAGAACTCTTTATGTTTTGCATAGTCACATGATCGGAATGATAAACAATTGTCTCTCTTTACCTTTAAAGCTCACCTTAAAAGGTTGGAGAGGTGTGTATGTGTATGTGTGTGTGTGTGTGGTGTGTGTGTGTGTGTGTGTGTGTGTGTGTGTGTGTGTGTGTGTGGTGTGAAGACACACAGAGACAAAAGTGGAAAGAGCACTGTCAAGGCAACAGAGTAAAGGTTGGACACCCATGTCTTGTTAAATAGTATCTGGCAATTCTTTGCTCTGCAAACATTTTTAAGTTTTGAAATAATTTCACAGTAAAATAAAGAAAGAAAAACAAGGGCAAGGGAGGTGACTCAGGAAGTGAAATGCCTACCACACAAGCATGGATCCCTAGTTCTCACATAAAAGCCAGGTGAGGTGGCAAGTGTCTTTAACACAAAACTGGGGAGGGGCGTTAGAGGCACAAGGATCCCCTGGCCTGCCAGCCTAGCCAACTGGCCAGGTGGTGAGCTCCAGATACACTGAGAAAGTCTGTCTGAAATGATTAGGTGGAGAGCAATGGAGGAAAGAGACCTGGTGATGAGCTCTGGCCTCTAAGCGTGCATGCATATACATGAGCATACACACACAGATACATACACACACATACACACATATACACACACATACACACATATACACACATGTACACACACATACACACACAGATACATACATACACACATATACACACACATACGCACATATACACACATATACACACACATACACACAGATACATACACACACAGATACATACACATACATACACACATATACACACATATACACACACATACACACATATACACACACATACACACATATACACACACACACAGATACATACACATACATACACACATATACACACACATACACACATATACACACACATACACACATGTACAAACACAATATACATGTACACATATACACACACATACACACATATACACACACATACACACATGTACAAACACAATATACATGTACACATATACACACACACATACACACATATACACACACATACACACATGTACGAACACAATATACATATACACATACACACACATACACACATATACACACACATACACACATGTACAAACACAATATACATACACACACATACACACATATACACACACATACACACATATACACACATACACACAAGTACAAACACAATATACATATACACACATACACACACACATACACACATACACACACACATACACACATATACACACACA
>PVIH01025721.1:0-20117 GCA_004025045.1 Sigmodon hispidus | reverse complement strand
TTTTTTTTTATTCTAGGTCAAGATGACAGAGCTGTCAGGATACAATCTCTCCAGAATGACTAGGCATACATGTAGGCAGCCAAAGATAGGCAAAGGCAACAAACATCCCTTGCTCCCCAGAGACCTCAGGCATGCCAGCTTTTCTTCCAAGTTGCTACATTCCTAAAAGGGCACTAGTCAGCCCCTTGGAGAGGGAATCACCTTGGACCCAGATTCTGACATTTCTAGAAGGTACGATCTCACAGCACACTAGCTGACTCTCCAGCTCTTACAGTCTTTCTGTTCTCTCTGCAGTGATCCCTGAACCTTAGATGCAGAATGTTTTATAGATGGATCCTTTGGAGCTGGTCTCCACATTAACCACTATTTAATTTAAAAATATATGATGGCAACCTACTAATTGGTTTATTTTTCATATAAGATAATCAAAGGAGAGATAGCAAAGTTAAAACTACTATAATTGCTATTTATTGACATCCCTAAGAAGAGAGCTATGGCAGTGGACTCATGTTTGGTAAGAGAGTGGTGAAGCTTGAGAGAGATTTCCTGCTACTCAAGACTTCTAACCTTGAAATTTTAGGTCTCTAAAGAAGGGAATGATAGGTTAAAATTGCCAAAATGCAGAGTAAAAATATCTGAAGGGAGCAGTTATCAGTTGTATTGAGAATTGAATAACAGCTTACTGGCACGTTCTCCACTGCTGCCTTCCAAGCTGAGGTCCCATGAGTGATGGACAGCGTTGATCTGGCAATGGAAAAGCCGGTCTATTTACCTTCATTGCTTGAGCCCTTTTCATCAACTTGCTTATCCTTGTCTGATGCTTCTGGGTGTCCTCAGATTCCATCTTGAGCCTTTCCATTGACTTGGAGCACCTTGAGGTTCTCTGAGTCCTGAGTGCCTTGCACAGTGCCTGGCTGTGATGGATATTCTGGTTTGTCAACTGGACTACATATGGAATTAACTGAACTCCCTAAATGGAGGGATGTCTGCTTAAAACTGAAGGAAGAAGATCTACTTCTAATCTGTATCTTTAAGATGGGGAAGACACACCTTTAATCCAGATCTAACCCTAACCCAGTCTACTGCTGGAGGGACAGGAAGAAGGAAGCTTTTGCACTTTGTTTGTCGTAGCTTCAGCTGGAAGCCTATATAAGGTCATGGAAGAAGGAAGTTTTTGTTCTTTGCCTGTCTGCTCTAGCCCCTCTATTAAGTCCACTTTTTCACCAGCATTAGAGCTGGCTTCTTTAGGATTCCACAGCATACTGAAGACCAGCTAAGACATTTACCCTTGCAGGCTGAGCAAATACTGAATTCTTGGACTTTCCAATTATAGCTAGCCATTGATAGCTGGACCACAGCCTGTAAGTAATTCTAATAAATCCCACATAGATAGATAGATAGATAGATAGATAGATAGATAGATAGATAGATAGAGAGAGAGATAGATTTATTCTATAAGTTCTGCTACTCTGGAGACCCCTGACTGGCTGTGAGCATAGGGGCTCACTGAATGCTATTGGATTGCTATTTTAATTTATTCAGAAAAATGGTAGGCAGATGACCAGAAATAATATGGAACATATGAAGAAAAGTTTGATGGTGATTTGAAAAGAAGATACTGGGAGCATCCCCAGATAGTGCTGAGGTGCCAAGCACTGAGGTGCTATGCTTCAGAGAACTCTGAATTAGCCTTCCAAGGCAGTTTCTTCAGTCCCCAGCATTAGCTGACATTTTCATGTTGGAAATATCTTCCTTGTCTAGCCCTAAAGAGCTCTGGCCTTACGATCCCAGTCGTCCCTGTAGCTTCTCTTTTTCTCACCTGTATGGTTGATCGATTACCAATTGTTTTGTCAACAGTTCATACAGTTTCTCCTTTCTCTTGCTTCTCTGCTCTGACTCCATACAAAGACTTTATGATCAAACATCTAGAAGAACACACACACACACACACACACACACACACACACACACACCTCTTTTTCATACTCTTTTGGTCGATGGGTACTACAACTTCATTATCACCTCTGCCTGGCACTAAGCCTATTACTGTTTCAGTTTGAATCTCAGAAACCACTTTAGTCTGTAAGATCCCCTCTGCTTTCCCACACATTTGCATTTCTGAGGCCTTGTATCTGCACTTCCTAGGTGCCTACCTAAAGAACTTTTTGTATTGTACGGATTCTATTTGGTATTATAATAAAAACCCAGAGCCAAATGTTGGGGAAAAGCTGAAATATCAGAGAGAGAGAAAAACAAACCACAGCCACTGCTCACCCAGCCAGCTCCTCAGGCCTGTCTCCAGGAATCCTCTAACTCCAAAGCTTTTTTCTCCTTAGCTGGCCCCAGAAGCGGCAGAGAAAGCTGAAGTCCTTTCTCTCCCTCCACCCAGCTATCTTCCTCTTACATCATTCTTAGAGCTAGGAATAAAGGTGTGTGCCATCACTACCTGGCTCTGTTTGGTTTTGAATTCACAGAGATTCAGAGGATTTCTGCCTCCCAAGTGCTGGGATTAAAGGCATGAGTCACCACTTCCTGACCTTCAGGGCTTGACTCTGTCCTCTGATAGTTCAGGCTATTTTTATTGACTATATCACCACATTTCTGGCCAGATTTTTCAGAGCCTTAAAAGCCACTTCAAGGCCCCATTCCTAGTAAGTCTCTGTACCTGTATCCATGGAGTTTGCTCTTTTATGACTCATTTTACAGTATGACTTTTGACCTTCTAACTATGATATGATGTCTTTAGCTTGCAACGTCTTTTCTTAAATGAATCTTACTACAAATTATCCACAGTCTGACATAAAGACTCACAAAAGCCAATGTGTATATTGGAGAAAGCCCAATGTTGATTGAATGAAAAATTGAGATGAGGTTTGAACTTACATATCTCGATATGACGAGTAACAATTTAAGACAGTAAGTTGTCTATGGTGCTACAGATGGTTTAAATATGACACTGTTACTCAGAACATACCCATGAGAACAGGCTCTAAGATCCACTATTATGTATGGAAACTGGGTATTAACAGAATCTCATGGCCAATTCTGCATTCTTTTGCTGAAAGGAACTAAATTCAAATTGTTTTCAAACATTGCTAACTCCAATTTCATTCCTTGATACTTGATCTCAGAATCAGGAGCTAATTTGGACACATTAGTTTAGTCTAGATTTCTATTTGATCAAGGTTTTCATGGGTACTCTAGGCTGTGCCAAACACTTAAAGGATGTGAGGAACCAGCTAAAACTGACAATGTTTAGTAAAAGTGAAGTAATACACAAACGTGATCCAATCATCTCTTGGCCTTTTGACTAAGACCAAGGCATTCCAGATTTGTTATCCTGGTCATTATTATACCAGTTCTTGAGATATTTCCAGGCTGTCTGCCTGGGTTGTTGAGGAGAATTTCTCAAGCTTGCTGGTAGTATCTTATATTCTGTAATAAAAGCTTGGCACTCAGTAAATATTTTGGATAAAATAAAGAATAAAAGGATTTCTGCATTTTTTATAACACTACAAACTTAATTTCTTTCATTGCTAATTTGGTAGTTGGTAGAAATGGTAAGAAACTAAACATACAACAACAAAAAAATGAAACTGCTACCCCTACTATGGTTTTTGAGCCCCTTACAATTTCTTCTTATAAAAATTTTTTCTCAACTTATGGAAGTTTTCTTGATTTCTCTGGAAAAATAAGACTCTCTAATACAATTGAATAAATTGTTCTAAGTACTTCTTGTGTAGAAAAAAGGAGAAAAGGATCTAAAATCGTACTAAGGAGCCAGGTGTATTAGCTCATGCCTATAATCACAGCTAGTTAAGAAGGTCAGAAGTTCAAGGCCAGCCTGGGCTACTAAAACTCCATCTTAAGAAAGCTGAGCAGTAATGATTATTAATAACTGTACTAGAAAGAAAGTTGAATGCAAACTATTGAAGATAAGACAGATATATAATATACTAGAGGACTAACTACTCTGCAGATATATGCTTAGAAAGCCCAGGGGAGGTTCCTCAAAGTTGGTAGGCCTATAAGTCATATAGAGAGACTTTTACTAGATTAACCCCTAGTACGTTGATGAAATGAATGGGCAGATGAAAAGTCATGCAGTTTCTAAGCCTAGGATTACCTGTCATCTCAGAAGAAATAATGGCAGTAATTTCCAAGAATAAGTTACCACTTACAACATATTATCCAAGTACCCACAAGCATTTCTGCTCACTTCCTGAGTTTGACCAAGAGATCCAGGTATTATCAAATATCCACCACATCACAGTATAATTACGATAAAATGGACACACAACAAGAATAGATAGATGATGGGGTGCTGACTTACAAAACACGTGAATTTCAGAAAGAAGGCTAGGAAGGTGAACTAGCCACTGAACATTTTATTTATCTGTGTCATCACTGTGTTCACGCAGCTGAAGGAATAGATGCTCTGTAAATGATGAGTTCATTAGTTTTGTTTGTTTATTCACTCCATACCTCCTCCACACTCTCCATTCACTCCATACCTCCTCCACACTCTCCATTCACTCCACACCTCCTCCACACTCTCCATTCACTCCACACCTCCTCCACACTCTCCATTCACTCCACACCTCCTCCACACTCTCCATTCACTCCATACCTCCTCTCCATTCACTCCACACCTCCTCCACACTCTCCATTCACTCCACACCTCCTCCACACTCTCCATTCACTCCACACCTCCTCCACACTCTCCATTCACTCCACACCTCCTCCACACTCTCCATTCTCTCCACACATTCTCTAAATCCTCCACTCATTTCTTACATCCCCTAAACTCTCCTGACCCTGCTTTCCTGGCTATAAAAGAATCTATACTTCCTTCACTTCATTGTTCTGTACTTCCCTAGCTATAAAGGTTCTGAGGACCTATTTGCTCAGACAATACGGTTCTCACAAAGAACTCAGAAGACAAAGGTTTTGTTTGCATTGAGTAGAGTTTTGAGACAAGCTGATAAGGGAAGGGCTTCAAATACTGTGCTGAGAACCTTGCAGGCACCTTCCTCAATTCTTGCTTCAATGTCGGCCTTTGTCCTAAGCAAGTCCTGGGATGATATTGCTTACCTGTAACTAGCTCATTCCATTGAGGCCTTAGCTCATAGGAAGTTACTCCTAAAGTTTCTATTTATCTAAAAGAGAAAGGGCCCAACTAGGAGCCAGACTTCTGAGAGAATGATCATGCTTATGAACAGCAGTTTATTTTTCTATTCAACAAAATTCTGAGACCCAAAATAAATGCAAAAAGCTTTATTTCAAGCAAGAAAAACTAACGTATAATCACTTGACATACTGGTAATAAGCTACATGCTAGCATTCACTAAAGGTCAGTAATAAGCTACCAGCTCTTGTTAGGATAACCTCAAGATACAGGAAACTGCGTAAGGCAGTTTGGAAGGTTTATGTTAAATGTAGTAGAATAGAAGGCCTTTCAATAAGACATGTGTGATGTACATCAGTCTTTTAAAACTCATAAACTGAGGTAGAGTACAACAAAATACTTTACAGAGTATAATGAGATTGGAATTTTCTCAACCACCGTGAGGTTCTATTCATGGAAAGGGCATGGGTTGTTAGGCAACTGAGAGTCAAGAGAGGTAACAAAGACTGTCCCAGGAAAAATTTGACTTTGTAAACCATGGCACTTATATTTAAAAAAAAAAAAAAATCACTCTGGCTGCTGAATTAAGTATCAGATGTCAGAGGGCAAGTTTGGGATCTTAGAGTCCTATTGTCATAGGAGATGATAATGGTCCCAACCAATAGGTTCTGAGTATATGTGAAAAGAGACATTACAGGATGAGTTAATGAGTCAGAAGTCAAATGGGAGGAGAAAAGAGTGAAGAGTGATTCCAGGATTGATGTCCTCTGTCTCAAGGCTGGTAAAGAGGGAGCCAGGAGGGAGGAAACCAGCAGTGACAAAGCTATGCTAGGGCAGCAGGAAAAGTGATGATGGAAGTGTGGGAAACAGTGATGCCAATGGACAGCAGGAAAGAGAGGGATCACCTAAGATGTGTGACAGATGTAGACGGTTAGGGGAGTGTCTAAGATGACTTCTAAGGGTCTGTCATGGGATTATTATTATTATTATTATTATTATTATTATTGGAATATAGGAAAGAACAAAGCCTTTTGTAAGTTGTCCGAAGTGTTATAGGTTAACAACTTGTAACCTCAGAATTTGATTGCTTATGTGTCTAGTTTTAGAGTCTGTGTTCTTATGCATTGCATGGTCACATTTTCTACAAAAGCAAAATCAATAGGATAGAGTTTGCAGAGTGGAAAGTACCTTTAGAACAGCCTGTCCCTCAGCTTTCCAAAGAGATGAGTTGCCAGGAAAGTCCCCTTGAATGTTAAAAGGAGAAAGGGAAGCTGGACCAGGGCTGAGTGACCCAGAAGTTCTTTCTGTTACTAAAACTCTGCTGGGTGTCATCCTTTCATGTTCTAAAAAGAAGAATGCTAGCAAGTGCCAGGCCTTCTGCCATACCTAAAGACAATAACTTATGCTTGCATTTTTATAAGAGGATGGCCACTGTCAGGTTCAGCTAAGGTACATTGCAGGTAGTATGTCCCGAATATTACATGTGTGATGTGGCCCTTCCTGAAATAAAGGCAAGAATACAATGACTTTGGACTCATATATCCTTGAAATACTGCTCTGTTTTTTTCCTCCCTTGTGGCACACTTTTTCTTAAGATTTATTTTTATTATTTTAAATTGTATGTGCATGCACTGGAGTGTGCACATGAGCATAAGTGTCCACAGAGACCACAGAGGCATCAGAACCTCTGGAGCTGGAGTCATAGGTATTTAAGCTGGAGCCATCTAATATCAGCACTGGGAATTGAACTTAGATCCTCTGCAAGAGCAAGACACATTCTTTCCTGCTGAGCTGTGTCTTTATCTGCCTGTGCCATAATCGACAGACATATTCTCACATTCTCTTGGATCCACCTATGTCTTATGTGCACTTGTGAAGGTGGTGATGTCTTTCACACTATTAAATGCTCAGAAATGTTTACTTCTACAGTCACTCTTTCTTGCAGTCCTGTATTCTTAAAATATTGGTTTTATTATTATTTGAGTATGGTGAGGCCAGCAGACCTGAGATGGCCACTGCTGGTACCAAGCAAGGGCTCGTTCCCAAACCCACAAAGAGGCCACTACTTTGGCACCACTTGGTAAAAGAAAGCACTTTATCGTGCGATTATCTAGTAAAGGGTCAGGAGCAGCAATAAAGTCAAGTCTGCCTTCTCAATGGGTTGATGGGGATTCATTTGAAGACACAGCTTACTGGTGGCATGAGGGGATTTTAGGGTGCTCGCTGTTACTCTGAGGTGCCCTTTTCTTATCCAGGAGAGCTAGCTTCTCCAATGGGCATTTTCTTTAATATTTTCAAGAGTCTTTGTGGATTTCGCAGCATGCACTCTGATCCCATTCATCTCCCAGTTCCATCATATTTGTCATCTGCCCTTGCAACCTCACCCCACCCCCTAAAAAAGAAAAGAAAATTTAAAAGAAAACAATCTCACCACAAAAGCTATATTATGGCTCAGTGAGTCACACAGTTTACCTTTAGTTCATAATCTTTGCCTACACATGTTCACTGCAGTGAGTCATTGGTTTAGATCAAGGCCTCTTGTTTCTGCTAGACCACGATACTGGGCTCTCACTGGGGCTCCTCTTGGATAGCCTGGATAGCTTGGGATTGCCCTGTGTCATGGAGATCCTTTAGCTTTGGCTCTGCAGGACCACCATCTCCCCCATACACACATGCTCTAGCAAGCAGTTTATAGATAGGGTGGATGCTGGGGTGAGCCAACTTATAGCTCTGATTCTGGGCCTGAGTGGTAAGCTGGGTTGGTCAGTCCTCTAGTTCTCCCTCACCCTCACCACCAGAATGAGCTCTCCAGCATTGCCTTGGCTAGTTTATCCAGTGCAGCAGGCAGCAGGGATGAGGTCAGTTCCCCTACTCTCACACCTTCGGGTGTATCTCATCCCCATCCCCACCACCAGGACCAGCTGTCCTGCTTTCATGTCCCTGAGACCAGCTCAACTGTGCTGCTCAGGCAAGGTGCAGGGCCTGCTCTCCCACCTGCCACAAGTGGTGAGCGGTAAAGGGCAAGGGGGGGCCTCTCTCTCTCTCTCTCTCATGCTGTCACATGACAGGCAAATAGTGGAACCATCTCTCCCACACTC
The DNA here is from genome assembly GCA_004025045.1 of Sigmodon hispidus. Classification (NCBI taxonomy): domain Eukaryota; kingdom Metazoa; phylum Chordata; class Mammalia; order Rodentia; family Cricetidae; genus Sigmodon; species Sigmodon hispidus. The sequence goes on along the minus strand of PVIH01025721.1, from coordinate 11,891 downwards.
ACAACCTCAGGCAGACTCACTGACACCCCTGACAACAGTGTCAGCAGTATTGTGCTGCCAAGGTGAGATGCAGGGCCAGCTTTCCAGAGTGTTGCAGCTGGTGAGAGACAGGGCCAGCTCTCCTGCTTGCCACAGGCAATGAGGGTCAGGGAAGCAGTTCTCCAATGCTCACATTCTTGAGCTTGCTCACCTCTCCACCTCACACACACACACACACACACACACACACACACAAACATCAAAAGGGTAATGGACATTTTTGAGCTTTTATTGGTACAATGTTTTTATCAGATGGTCTGGCTTCTTCCATAACTGTCCATTCTAGAAACACCAGTTTCAAACCTACCTCAAGTGGATTCTGAAGACATCTCCTGAAAACAACCTACGTGCTTTGTTATTTAAAAACAAATGCCTGGAGTGACAAGACTTAGTTCTTCTTACCATTCAGAAGACAGTCTGATATACCTATAAATCTCAAAGCAAAAGAGCCTGCCACAGAGTCCCACAGGGGAAACATCAGGATTATCTAGAAGGGTGATATGTAGGCAGGCATCTGCATTACTATTTCACCAGGAGAAGAAAATGAAGCAGAAAAGGCAAATTTAGGATCAATTAACAGAATTTCTGCTGGCTTTCAGGAAGCATCTAGCTTTATAGTGTTTGATTGTGAGGAGTAAGACACAGTGAACATGAATGTTAGGGACGCCAATAAAGCAAGCCATAGAGCACAAAGACTCTGAATTGCCTGGCTTACATTTAAACAAAGTGTTTCTGGCCCATCAATGCCACCTTTCAGAACTGACTGATTTGGGGAGAATAGTCTGGTCAGCATCAGCAAGCTTTCAATGTACCAAAGACCAGAATACCCAGAACAAAATCTACAGTTAAGAAGTGCTGTTGTCTGGGCTTTTGCCCTTTACCTACCTCTTCTGTGCTGGGGCCTCATCTCACAGTGGTCCAGACATGCTGGGATCCATACCCCAGGTCTGCTGCTTTGCACTTCTTCTTTCCTATCTCTCATAGAAATGTCATGGCTGTGGCCTATGCTACTGTTATACAAGGCTTCTCTCTTTTTTTTTTTTTAATATTAAATCACTGACAAGGTTTTTGTTCTTGATTTTTATAAAAAAAAAAAAAATTCTTAGAAAGTGTATGGCCCTGGAGCTCACTTAAGCAGCTGTTGAACCTCCATGCTCTTGAGGTACAAAAATATGGAATGCTTAACAAATTTCATAACCTCCAACCTTGGACTGTCTGCCCTTGCAGCTCCTGAGCAGCTCCCATTGGAGCAGGTACCTCAGATCAGATGGGTATTCCTAGATCACTACCACCCTAAGGACTCCATCCCCAAGCCCAGGAGTTTTACTGTATTTTACAAACTACTTATCTATACTGTCAGCAATGCCCTCTGTTGTAAATGATTTTTGGCCCCATTTGAGCCAGAGGTTTGGACTTTGTCCACAGCAGCTTTTACCCTCTAAAGAAATGACTTAGATGTTTATATTAATTTTATATTATTTGGTCTATGTCTTAGGCACATTATTAGTTAGTTTTTTTTATCCTAATTTAACTTATTTTTAGTAATTTATTTGTCCCGTGGCTCGGCCCGTGGCTCACTTGGGTTTTTTATTTGGTTTTTTGGGGCGGCTCGATGGAGACTGACTGACTCTACCCTCCTTCTACTTGTCTCTACCCTGATTTTTTTTTAATTTACTTTTATGGTGCTCGACACAGATCAAAACAGCTCTTTATTTACAGATTTGCATACAGAGAGCAGTCCCACCACATTTTTTTGTTTAATTAAAAAGGAAGGTTTTAATTTTAATATAGTAAGATTATATATAACAGAATAGTTATTAAGTAAGAATTATAGTTATAATATTTAGTTTATTTGTATTAATAAATAAAAGAAAATATTTTATTATTTATTTTATTTTTGTGAGTTTAAAGCTTTATATTTAATATATCTTTTAAAATAATTAAGAAAAACTATAGTTTTTAAATTTTTAACTATATCAAAGACTATAGAAGGATATAATATTATTTAAGTAAACAGGGAGTATAAGTAGCTTTTAAAATTTAAGAATGGCAGAGATGATATTTGTCTGCTTGGACAGTCATTTAAAGGTTTTTGTAATGTTGAGGCATGCCCACCCATCGGGATTTAGTTATTTTTACATCACAAGCATTTATCTGGGTAAATTCTGACTTCCCACTACAGCCCTCTAAGTTTTCTTTCAAAACAGAGATCTAAGAAAATGGCCCCACAAATCAGGCTTCTGTCACTCACCCACTTCACTCTATTGTCTCTTCACCCTTGTCTGAAATACTCACTGTGGCTGACATCCTAAGACTCCATAAGTGGAGACTGAGGAACCCAAAAATGTAAGAAAGAATCTCTTCCTTCAAAAGAAAGAAGCAGACAGACCAGAGAGGGCAGATGCTGAGGCATCATCGAGTATCCCATGAGTATTGACTTCTGGTTTGGCTCTTCACACTGCTTAACTTTGCAATGTGAAGAAGTTGGACCAAGTGTAAAGGACTGGGATCTCCTCTTCACATCACAGAATCCATAGCAACTGGTATCAGAGTCCTCTGCTTGCCTCCCCCATCTGCAGGTCTGGCTGGCAGGGAAGAAGCTGGGTGAGTGGTGAGATATAAAGTCCGAGATGGTCCATAAGTATCTGCAGGCTGCAACAGTTTAATCAGAGTGCCATTTTTTGTTCAAATTATTTTAATTATTGGAATACATAACAGTTAAATGTGCAAATAAAAATGTTTAAAAAGCTTGGGATGGTGAGATCACTCACTGAGTTTAGGTGCTTGTTGGGCAGGCTTGGAGACCTAAGTGCCATTCCCATCACAGAAAGCTGGAAGGAGTGGGCCAGCTTCATAGAGTTGGCTTCCATATGCACATCAGAGCGAGCACCCACACTGGCCCATATCACCAATGATAATAATTATTTTAAGTTTCAAAATCTGAAAACAAAACAAAACAAAGGAAAAGAACCCAGAAGGACAGGCTTCTTTCAGTAATGGAAGACTTACTGTGGTTAAGATGATCAGATTCCCCCTGGATGGAGCTGCAGAGTCAATGCAGCTCTTTCCAAGCACAGAGTCAGTTCCTTTTGTGCAGAATAGACAGGTCTGTTCTAAAATTCATAGAGAAATTCAAGGGAGAGAGAAAAAAGAAGCACGAAGAACAGAGGGAGAGAGAGAACAGACTTGTGAGGGAACAAAGTGGGAAGTCTCACTTCCTGATTGTAAACGCCCCCCTTAGGGAAGTAATTAGCACTGTGTGGTAGGAGCATAGAACAGACACAGAGCTGAGCAAAATAGTTGAAAAGTTCAGCAATGTGTCCCTCATCAAGGATGCTGAGATAATTTTACAAAGAAATGACAGTTTTATTTTTTAAAAGACTTTTTATTAGAACATGCCCAAGAAGAGCCTTATTCATCCTCAAAAATTAACTCAAAACACGTTAGAGAACCAGATATGAGCAAAAAACATTTTGTTATTACAAGAGATAATAACAAATAATAAACAAATTTGGCTTAGTATACAATGGAGTAAGTTCCCATTATGAAAGGAATAAAGTATTGATATTGTGACATATGCTTGACCTTTTTATGTGAAATGGCCAGCACAAGTAGTTGACCAAGACAGAATGCAGATTGGTTATTGCTAGAGATTTTGGGGAAAGGAAGAGGAAATGGGAATTTCTCTAAAGGTGCATAGTTTCTTTTAGTGGTAATTAGAATATTGTAAAGTTAAATGGTGGTGCTAGTTATACAACCCTATGTCTACACTAAACATCCCACTGAATTAATGTGGCACTTTAAAGAGTCTGTATTAAGTTTATACAGCTTTCTTTTGTGTGTTAACTATATTTTAATAAAGCTATTGAACATTAAAAAATAAATTTAAAGAACACATAGAAGATAAAACTCTCAACAGATCACCTCCCTCTTCTAGCCCCAGAACCCAATGCAACTATAACCTGCCCCTTCTAAGTCTTCATTGCCACCCAACTCGTCCTCTGATATTGACAATTCTTTAACCAAAGCGTGGCTATGTAAACCCTGCTGAGCACTGCGTGAGGAATCACCTCCCTGGACCCATGACACATGCCCGTGCATGCCCCTTCCCTTAAAAGAGACTGCAAGCATATGCTCCGGTCCTTTTGTCTGTCCCCTGACTTCTGTCTCGCTCCTCTGTTTCTCACCCACCTGGGACTCCTCCCTTAAATAAACTCTAGTGTGTGGCCTTGTTAGTGTGTATTTGCTGTCATGCGTGGAACTAACAAGTTGAATGCACAAAACCTGAGATCAGTGAAAAGAGATATGGGGCCAAACTGAGTTGGAGCATGACTCTCATATCCCCCTAGAGCCCAGAGCTCTACCTGCTCTTCCTGGAGCTCTCTGAAAACACTAAGATTGCTCTCCTCCCTCGCCCCATGTCAGAATGGCTACCACCAAAGAAATATCAAAAGGCAACAGATGCTGGAAAAGATGCAGGGAAAATGAATCCTTGCACACCGATAATGGGAATGAAAATTAGTACAGCCATGTAGAAATTAGCACTGATAGTCCTCATAAAACTAAAACTGGTACCACTATATGATCTAGCTGTTCACCTCCTGAGAATCCAATGAATCCAAGTCATCCACCAAAATACTTGTATATTTATGCTTATTGCTGTACCACTCATAGTAGCCAGGTTATGACATTGGCCCAGGTACTCATTAGTAGATGAATGGATGAGAAATACGTTGCACATGTATACTGTAAAACATTATTCAGCCATAAAGAAGAATTCAATACTATTTGTAGAAAAAATATAATGTGACTAAACTTTAAAAAGTGACATCAAAGGCACAAAAGATTACGGATAATAATCATTATGGGTGGCTGATGAGGTCCACTTTCGTCGTAAGTAATAATCACTGGCAACTGATAAGGACGGGTTAATATTTATTAAGAGGTTCAGAAAGGAGCTCTCGCTGATACAAGAGGTTAAACAGTTATGTGGTTCCTGGAAAAAGCTGTACTGGTCCACGAGGCTTCACTCATCTCCGGTTAGGTCCTTCACCCATGAGCAACAGAGAGAAGCAGGAGAATGGGCAGAGGGCATATGTGTGCTGATCTTAAACTGGCCCCTCCCACCATGCCCCAAATACTAGGGCCCCAAGGCCATAGGTGATTTCCAGATCTATGCTGGCCAAGAGGCCACGCCTCTAGGTCAATGTGATGGTACCTGCTCTCTACTACAGTCTGTCCTCTTCTCCAGAAAAGGTCATATGAGACGAAGAGCATCTCATTTGACTTCAGAAAGAGTGCCCTTTTTCCTCCTTACTGTGCATGCCCTCTTCTTGAGAAAAGGCACATACCACTTCTTCTTTTGCCTTTACTGTCCCCCGTGTTTCCCACAAGATTTGTATCTGGGTCATGATCATGCTCTTGGGAATAGTTAAAACCGGCAGAGACTGAGAACGCTCACTAAGCCCTGAGACTCTTAATTGTCTATTTCAGCTCGATACAGACCATGCTCCTGCTGATGTTGAGCCTGGGCTTGCAGCTTCATCATATAGCAGGTAAGAAAGGACAATGAAAGGGGCCGACCTCTAGTCAAAGCTGGAAATGTATGTGCTCCTCTGTCTGTGGGTTTTCTTTGAGAGGGAGTGTGGTTAGTGGCTATTTCAAGTAGCAGAGAAGAATGGGTCCCAGGGTGGCTGGTCCCATCTTACAGAAACATCTTACAGAGACTGGGAATATTAATCCATCCATCTCCATCATCCAGTGCTTGCAAGAAGATAGGGCTAGTGAGAATTTATGCATCTGAATGGATGTAAGAGAGTAGTGGTTCATTTCCATTTAAGGTAAAGTACCCAGCAGCTGCTTCCTCGCTATGGAGGACGGTGACGGGGCAAACATAAAGCACTCTGTTACTCATGTAAGTTTTTTTAACAAGCAATGGCGGCAGCCACTGATCATTTAATATCTTAATGTGGAGTGAGTTGAAAACTTAGAGCCCCAATGAAAGCTGAATCGGAAGCCTTTGAATTTGAGGAAGGGATAGCTAGTGGAGGATGCGGTTGAGCAGGGAGAAAGTTTCAGAACTGACTGTTTCCCAGGGGAAGGTACTCAGATCACTGGTGTGTGCCTTGAGGGTAGCAGTATACTTTCAAGAGAACGCTAGGGGCTAAGAAAAGAGACAGGTGTGGGGCGAGGCGGCTGGATCATCTGCAATAGAAGCTGGAGGCTTTCCTTGAGGGGAATCATGCAGATCCTTTGCTGTTAGATAACCTTTTGATGAGTGGTCTCCCTCTCTCATCCTCTTTAGGTGGTCCATCCCACCCTTCTCTTCCAGCCATGCCCCTTCCTTTCCTATGGCTGCTTAATCCTGATCCGGCACTGAGGACACATTTCCTCCTCATTGTCCCTCCCCCTCGACCTCAGTGCTAACTAAAGGAACACATAATAACTTCTACCTGGCCCTAACTTGGCAAGAGATTTGAATTCCAGAAAGCCATAAAGGGACCACTGGAAAAAGCAGGATCTGAAGCTGGAGTTCCTGTGCCCTGACAGGATTGAGAGTTTCAGGAGAAGCTGTGGGGAGTGTGAAACCTCTACTACACATTAGTAGCTATAGAACTGCCAGGGCTGGTGCTTTGCTGGTTTCTTTCTGTTTTCTCTTTGGGGCTAGGGCAAAAGGATAGCAGGGTTCGTTTGGGGGGTGCTTGCTTATTTTGTTTGCCTGTTTTTTCTTCTTTTTGGATTTCATTTGTCTACTTTTAAAATTAATTTATTTATTTTACATCCCAATAGCAGTTTCCTCTTCCTCCTCTCTTTCCATTCCCTTCCCCCACCTCCCCTCTGCCCCACCTCCTCTGTTTCTGTTCAGAAAGCCATAATGATTTATCAAATAGAGGTAAGACTAAGCACCTCCCTTTGTATTAAGGCTGGGCAAGGCAATCCAGTATGAGAAATAAGATCTCAGGGGCCAGTCAAAGCATTAGGGACAGCCCCTGCTGTCATTGTTGGGAGTCCCAAAGTAGACCAAGCTACACAACTGTCACATGTATGTAAGAGGCCTAGGCCAGTCCCACGCAGGCTCCCTGGTTCTTGGTTCAGACTCTGTGAGCCCCTGTGAGCCAGTTTAGTTCTTTTTGTGGCTTTTCTTGTGACGTTCTTGGCCCCTCTGGCTCCTACAGTCCTTCCTTCCTTTCCTTAGCAGGATGTCCTGCTCTTAGCCTGTTTGCCTGTGGATTTCAGCATCTGTGTCAATTACTGGATGAAGGTGCTCTCTGAGGATAATAATCACCAGCTCATCTCAGGAGATGGCCAGTTCAGGCTCATATCTACTAATGCCAAGGAGCCTCGGCTGGGGCTGTCCTTGTAGACTCATGGAAGTTTTCCTTGCATCAGGTTTCTACATGCCCCTAAAATGCCCCCCTCCCGTTCAGTCATCTCTCTCGGTACTCCCCCCCCCACTCCATCTAGCCCCCAACCAGATCCCTCCAATTCCCACCCCTCACCCTCCCCAGTTCTCCCAGGGGATCTCTTCAACTTCCCCTTCTCAGGGAGGTATGGTACATCCCCCTTGGGCCCTCCTTGTTACCTAGCCTCTATGAGTCTGTGGATTGGAGCGTGCTTATCCTTTCCTTTACAGCTAATATCCAATGTATGACCGAGAACATACCATGGCTGTCTCTCTGGGTCTGGGTTACCTCACTCAGGATAATTTTTTTCTAGTTCTATCCATTTGCCTTTAAATTCAGTTTTGTTTTGTTTTTTGATTCTCAGTAAGTCTTTCCATAGAAAAGGGACTGTTCTTTTAAGAAAAGGAATTACAGTCATTGTGAGCTCTGAGTTAGGGATTATGGGAGCAGGGAGGATGTATAGAAGCAGACATGTCTATATTCCTGAATCATGTCTAAGGCAGTTTGTGTATGTCATTCAATCCTTACAACATGTATTTGGCTGGTAGAGAAACTGAGACTCAGGAACATTTTTAATGTGTCCTAGATGAGATAGTTGCTAGGTGGCATATGGAAGAGTTTTGCACACCGATGTCCTTTCTGCCCTACCCAGAGGAGATGCTAACAGTATAATGTAATGATAGACAATCTATAAATCGTTTAGCTGGGGATGAGAGGTTTACATGAGTTTGAAAATGGATATATAATGCTTATGCTGAGCATTTCACAAACATGATTATGTAATTAATTATTTTGATGAATTAATAAAAAGAAAACAAAACCATAAACTTGAAGTCCTTTTTCTGCTCTTTCTCAGCAGATAATTTTGATACAAATGAGTGTTAAATTAGCATGCCTTCTTCTTGAGTGTGTTTTTTAAAAACTTTATTATATACGTTCTTTCTAATTAAAGTATTTTGATTTCAAATACCTAGAAGACAAAGCTGAGGAATGGTGATTATTTGAGCAAAGAAAAAGGCATGGGATAGGGATCAAGAGGAAGACTTCAGTGTCCGTGTTTATTTGTTTAGACTTTTCTTTCTAAGAACTTTACATTTGAGTATTGTTTGTTTAATAACAATACAATTTTAAGATACAATAACAATACAACTTTAAGAAGAACCTGAGGGCAGTTGGGCTACCACATTTACTGTCTAAGAGAATATCCTGGTTATTATAGTGTTCAGTCTAAAGATCCCACTTCTGTAGTTTCTGTGTGTGTGTGTGGTAGTAAACTTGCATTTATAACTAAAAAAGGAGTTCCTGTACATGAGTTACATCAATATGGTGTTTCAGTACTCTCTATGTATACATTTCTATCTTTAAATACTAAAACTAATGCTTATTGCAACATTTAGTCATTATAGAAACATAGTGACATCCCTAATGCACTGATATAGTTAGAGAATCTGTGGTCTATTACTAGGATAGGGTATTATAAGCATGAAAGTAAATTAATCACAAAGCAATGATTTTAGCAGTGTAACACTGAATAAATAGCCAAGCCCTGAAAGGGGATATATAACACAATGTCTTTTTCATAAGTCTGATGTTCCAGCATCTTTAAATGTATAAGGTCAAACTGAAATAAGCAAGAGATTGAGACACACACAATTTAGTATCAATTGCTTCTGGAGGCAGTCCTCATGTCATATGTCACTTGTCATGCTAAAGTTCTTGCATAAGGGGTGGATTCTCAGATGTTCACTTTTGTCATTGTTTTGAGGCAAGGTCGCTAACATTTGTCATTGTTTTGAGACAAGATTGCTCTCTCTGTGTAGCACTGGCTGTTCGGAGAACTCACTCTGTAGACCAGTATGACCTTGAAGTCACAGAGATTCACCTGCCTCTGCCTCCCCAGTGCTGGGATTAAAGACATGTGCCACCCCGTCCCGCTGATGCTCACTTTCTTACATGAATTCCTTTACTAACTCATCTTTAACTCATTCTGCTGTAGGATATATCAAAGACACTGAAAACCACTCATTCAAACTTGGCATAGCTGAACACTTTTGGGAACACCCCCAGATTGTCCTCTAGCTCCCCAAGATCTTACCTGCTGCTGCCCAAGTAGGCTCCTCCTCAAAACACTGCTCACAGCATTATTCTTTCTGCTCTGAGTGTCATAAAAATAACAGGCTACAGATTAGTAAAAGGAATCTTTTTAAGCATTCTGACAGTGTGCACTCTTTGTAGATTCCAAACCAGCAAATGGAAGTAAACATAATTTGTAAGTGACTATATATTTCACTGGATATTCTCTAGTTTATTTACCTAGTCCCCTCACTCATGGATATTGTAGTTATTCAATTTCTGGGTGTCTTCAAAACTGTAAAGAACCTGACTCATTCTAATTCCACAAGCCATTAATTATTAGCTCTTTCCTTATGTATACTCTATAGATATACCACCTATAAATCTCTAATGGAATGATTAAAAATATATTTTTATATTAAAAGTATTTAAGTTTTATATTTTAGAGTAAAATTCACTCTGTCACTAAAAACTCTGTGTATTTTCATAAATACACAGACATAGAATGGCCCCCACAATCAAAATGGGATCAGATGTTCTTTATATAATTACCTATTCTCTTATATTAACATACATTAATTATATTGCTTAGTGGAATTCACTGTGATATGTCTATACATGTGTATAACATATACTGTTGATACTCTCTGTTATCTGGCTTCTTTCTCTTGGTGTAATGCATTAGAGGTTCATCCATGTTGCTGTTCTATATCTGTAGTTTATTTGTCTAATTGAGTGGTGTCCTATTGTAGATATGTGCTCCATCTTTCTGATCTGTTTCCCAGTGGAAGGGAAATTGGGCTGTTTCCCATTTGTGGCAATTTTAAATAAAGTTGCTATAAAATCTTGCAAATAACTTTTTGCATAGACATACATTTTAATTTTACTGGGTAACTACATTGACTTTCTAGATCCTATGGCCATCGTAAATAAATGTATAGGAAATTTCCAGAGCCTTCCATGGTAGTTATGCTATCTTTCCATTGCCATCAGCGGTGTCTCAGAGTTTCAGTTACTCTTGGTACTGACATTGTTCTGTTACTCTATGTCATCCCAACAGATGCATGAAACACCTTGCTGTGGTTTCAGTTTGAAGTTTTCCAGTGACTAATGATGTTAAGCACATCCTAATATGCTCATTGGCTAGCCATTTATCTTCTTGGTAAACTGTGTATGCCAATCCTCTGACAGTTTTTAATAGAGTTCTTTGTTTCCTGGTAAAGTGTTATTATTTATTCCAGATATGAGTCCATTATCAGGTTTATGGTTTGTAAACATTATCTCTCAGCTTTATTTTTCCATTTTAAATGACATCTTTGCAAAGATGCTACTGTGGTCTAATTTATGGGTGTTGTCTTTCCTGTCTCACACTTCTGACTTGTATCTACGATCTCTCAACAGCTCAAATAGAAATGATTCTTTTCTGAACATCCCATAGATTTGTAATCTATTTTGAGTGAGTGCTTGTGGAGCACAACCTGAGACTCATTGAATGTCTGCATATCTGTGCCCACTCACTCCAGCCCCATTCTTTTAGGTCTTTCTTTGCACCTTTGACTTTTTCCCACACACCAATAGTTTTATTTGTGGGGGTCCATTGATCCTTGTGTCTAGCCTTTTGTCAGTATCTTCTTCTCTTGATTATTGTAAGTTTGTACAGATAATTTAATTTTTTAATCTTTTATTTCAAAATCTTAAACTATCTTGTAACTCAGATACGCTTAAGAAATAGTATTTATTTTTATACTTAAGTCTTTGACAAAAACAAAACAATTTTTCTATCATTGATGTTTTTCTCTTTCATCACCCTCATCTTCCAGATGTGGATGAAGATGAGGTGGGATAGGGAGGAAGGATTACATTGTGATGATACCTGAGGTACTCTGATGCAGAGCACACCTTAGTCATTCTGATTTTCCATTTCCAATGGCTCTTGATATATACAATATGATGGCTAATCTTGATTATTAACCTGAGGAGCTTTAGAACCACTATGGACACATACCTCTAAGTAAGTCTGTGAGGGATTTACAAAAACTGGGCAAGAAAGACTGACCCTGGATGTGGGTGACACCATGTTATGAGCTGGAATCTTGGACTCAATAAATGGGAGAAGGTGAACTGAATATCAGCATCCTTTGAAGGGGAAAAGGTGGACTGAGCACCAGCATCCATCCAAGAGGAGAAGGTGGACTGAGCACCAGCATCCACCCAAGAGGAGAAGGTGGACTGAATATCAGCATCCTTTGAAGGGGAAAAGGTGGACTGAGCACCAGCATCCACCCAAGAGGAGAAGGTGGACTGAGCACCAGCATCCATCCAAGAGGAGAAGGTGGACTGAGCACCAGCATCCATCCAAGAGGAGAAGGTGGACTG